>CM021538.1:6371077-6388894 GCA_010994315.2 Pisaster ochraceus | reverse complement strand
CCTGTGAAGATGAAGCTGTGGTTTCGTAAAGTGGCAAACAAACCTGGGTCCATGGCTCTGCTTACTGCAGAATTTTGCGCTAACAGCCCATAGAATAACACGCTTTTCAGCGTGTTGTAAGCGCAGAATTCTATGGTAAGCGGATTCATGAAGGTCGGCCCTTGTCTTTAGAGAAAGTGATTCCCAAAGCTAGTTTTTGAGTAAAGGACCTTTCTCTTGATTATTTCAGAATATTAATAGGGAAATAAATGCCAATAAATCAAGGCCATTGAAACTGCTTTCGTTTTTCCAAAAACAGTCTTCCTTCTTTGAAAAAGAAATACTATACTGTTATTCTACGCTGTAATTACTATTTTGTTTTTTAAATATCAACAATAATATGAACATTTATAATGCGCTTGTATCCATAACAAAAGATGCTCATGGCTAAACCTTATAATGGTTTACATGGTGCTGCGGCGCTTTCAGCAGCCACTGCCAGAAACACCAGGGCAAATCCCTTCTCTTAGCGATAAGTGCAACTGGGTTCTTTTACCTGCATTACACAACAAACCGGACCTACAGCTTTGTGTCCCATCCAAAGGACAAGGCAATAAGTGTCTTCCTGAAGGACACAAATGTTAAGTCAAGGACACCAAACCCACACTCTGCTGATCAAAAACACCAGAGCTTGAGTCCATTGCGCTTGACCGCTCAGCCACGACACGCGACGCATCTGTTATTGGAGGGAATATTAGGTGGCATTTTTGGAGGAGCCATTGTAAGAGGGCAAAGTCAGTACCTTGTTTGAGGAGGGTGAATGTTTCAGGCTCGGGACTATCTCTCATCATATGAATCTCAGCCGTCTCACCGTCATAGTACGCCGCTCCTAGCTGGCCACCCTGCCACAGTACACTCAGGTATATCTACAGTCAAGTAAGAGCAAAAGAAATGCAATGTATTACAAACAAACAAAAGGACGCTGCCCAGGGCGCGAAAGCGTTTTTAAGTTTTCCCATAGCACTGAAATTAAGAAAAACAAAAAGGAAGAACTTTTTTTAAAGTTTTCTGTGGGAATGACTTTAAGAAAGGGGGGATTAGCATGCCTGTATCAACGGATCATGTGTTAATGACATTGGCACTTACTGGATATTCATTATGGAAAAGTCACATTGGTTTGTTGCAATTCACACTAGTGTGACCAAACCGAGGCTGTATATTGGGGACAAGACTAAGATGATAACAGGCGCTACTAAGCTTACATAAAACTATGAACCTCCACTTTTCAAAATTGACATATATAAGAAGAAAAAAATATGGCATTGGTTTGGAGAATAGTAATCGTTCATTCCTCTTAAAGGCAGGGTACACTTTTAGTAAACACTCTACAAGTTAATCACTATGAAAGCTTACTTGGTAAAGAGCAATGAAGAGTCTTTGCTAGTATAAACATAGTATGGAACGACTCCCTTTAAAGTAGTGTAGTTTTAGAGAAGGAGGTAATTTTTGCCACCAAAAATTGAACCTGAGAAAAGTTTCAGGCATGAAACCTTTTTTCAGCCATCTGAAAGCACACTCTATGCAACAACGCTGTTTTTTCTTTCATTATTTTCTTACAACTTCGATGACCAATTATGCCCAAATTTTCACAGGCTTATTATTTTATGCATTTGTTGGGATACACCAAGTGAGGATACTTGTCTTTGACAATTACCAAAAGTATACCCTGCCTTTAAGGGGTTTAAAGGGGTGCATATTGAAACCCTCTGTAAGTGGATTTTTAAGTAAACTGTCTTTCCTTCTTGAATTGAAGGCTCAACAGGTGTAAGAGTAACCCATTCATTAAGCCCCACCCACTACATAATGTCTTGGCCAATCGCAGATTCAATCGCATAACCAACAGCCCACGCTAAAGTCCAGCGTGTGAATGCATCCAAGACGCACACAGCCAGAGAAACCCACACACACTGGGCGTACTTTTCTGGGTGTTAGGTTTGAATCAGTGTTGTGAAGTAGAACACTGAGCTTCAGAAAAACAACAACAACAAGGATATTAAAACCTTCCACCAGGATATGATTCCTTTACAGACTACAGAACATTCCAACAACAAAATGTACCATCGCAACAGTCGGCATGCAACCGATATTGGTTTCTTTGATTTTTCCTGGTGAAAACAAAAGTAATTTGATAGCACTTCAAATGCCGATCCTCACTTATGATGAAGACAAATCACTTAAATCAAAAAGTGAAACATTTGGAGGTGGAAAGTGGGACATAGTCATCCACTGCGTAAAAAGAACAGAAACTTCCTGAAATCAGGAAATTTCACTACAATTTAGCTTTATTCGATTTTTAAGACACATTTTAGGTAGTTATTAGGGAAAGGTTGCACTTTTCAATGGTTCAGCGGTTCAGCGGTTCATTACATTGTTGTCCAGAGAGATGATCGAGTCTAAAATACTGTCATCTTTGATGATGGTTTCATCAAATCTTATTTAACAGGGCAAAAAAATTTAAGCAAAAACTTTCTGCTGTTGGTCTGAAGACTATAGCACATTTGCTTCAAATCAAAGTTTCACATCTCAAAGGTTTGTTTCATTACATTTGGTCTTTGAAAACTAGATGTTTTATCGAATGTTCATGGTTCCAAACAGATATTGTATCGAAGGCTTAGGAGGCCCTGGATTAGAGGTTCAGGTTACGTACTTTCAATAGGATCCCTGGTTACATGCAGGTGAAGGTACCCAGTAGGAAAGTATGTACAAAACCACCAGGTGATGTTGCTAAATGAAAGAGGTACAATACGAGGTCCCCGATTGCAGGTGTTTGCACATTTGTTTGGGCGTGTGGTACAAGTATAATATATCGCTGTGAAAGAAGTGTTCAGACTGAAACAGAAACACAAACATAGCAAACAACAACATTGGAACCATTACGAACAGTTAAGGTTGAATCAGTTTTCAATTGATAATGTGGAACTTTTACAAACAAACGTGTGGATTTTAATTATGCCTCAAAAAATAAATTTCAATGTGTACAAGATGAGGAAGGAGTTTACTCCAGGCAAAGGCCCCAATTTCATACAACTTGTCCAGCACAAAAATTTGCTCAGGGCAGAAAAAATAGGTAAGCAGAAACAAGCTTATTTAGCTGAAAAACCTAGTGATAAACAATGCCGGTGATCATGGTTCCACGGCAAGTTCTGTAACAGTTAATAACGCTAAGCAGTATTTGCTCCATAAAATTGGGCCTATTAGTAATAGGTCTCAGTTTAATAACAGAAACATTCCCGTAGTCGATCTGATACTCCATTGAAGTGCCTTTTACTCATGAAATGTGGCTCTCTCCCCTACAGCTACGAACTGCCAGGTTCGATGGCATGAATACAATGCACAATGACCAGGGACTGGGCGTTGGTTCACATGTACTGTCCTCGAGAGAGATGCTCTGGCCAGCAGGGGAACGCAACGTGTGTCCGCAAGATCACCATCTTGTTTCACCGATTAAAGGAAGCAGAAGCTTTCAAAGGGCGGCTGTTAAAAATTGCAGTCAACAATGTGCATTTGTTCAAAGTGCAATGGAGAGAGAAATCTAGTTCCTTGATAATGCTGACAGTTTTTTTTGTTTTTTTTCCAAACTATAGGTTTGGATTTAGGCAACAGACTGGATGTATGATGCAGTGCTTAGTGCAGATTGAGGGTAGTCTACGGTCTCGTGCTCCCATCTCAGTCTCTCTACGTCTGTTTCACATTTGTAAACTACTGCTTTGTATAAAGTTTGCCAAGTGCAGATCATAAATGGCCACCCAAGATACATAAGTGTTTCATGATGCAACACATGGGGTAAGAGGCATGGTTGTAGATCAAACTTTTAAAAAACCTGAATTGACTCTTGTTTGTTCTTTTTAAATTGATTCTATCAATAAATGAACCACTGAAAACTTCCAGGTTATTGCAGTTTTGGGAATTTACAGACTCTGCATCTTAATTGGAGATCAAGAGGTTTGGAAACTACATTATATCTAGAGTTATTATTGTCTGTCTTGGTTTGATGGCAACTTCATAAACGGAACACATAGGAATAGTCAAAAAAATCCTTGCAACAAAAAGAACACATATTGCCTGTCCTAAAGGATGACACTAATTAATGAGTATCACATGTTTTTACAATTTCTGTGAACTTTGGGTGCCATACACGTACAATAATATTTAGAATCACATCTTCAACTTTAGCCCTAGCATACAAGGCTCCAGCTGCGCTTTTGCAACCATTCTGGGGCTTCTACCACTAGGGCTCAAAACACAAAAGTGGCGCCTTGATCAGAGTTACAATGTACATCAAGGTCTGAGAGAAAAGACCCACAACTTCATGAACTTACACAAGTATCTAGCAAGGTTTATGGTAGCACCATGTACGTGAAATATCTCTGTGGTAGTTCTGAAAAGGAACGGTAGTGTAACAACTCATCGCTTTGACCAGCATGCTCTGATCGTCTTCAAGAAAAACAAAATCCTTTTTATCTATTACCGTAAACCATTTTGCCTCACGATCACCTCATCCACGTACTGGATGAAAGTGCTTTTCATTCCCCACTATGACTTCGGGACAGTGATTCATTAAGCAACCAAATTAAACACAATGCAAGACGACCTGTCATCAGTCAAACAAGAAGCTTAATGCCTCTGTAATTTCTAATCATTTTTCCTGTTCGCCAAATGGTCTTGTTCCCGAAAAACATATGATTCCAATTGGGGCAGTAGCCTACTTTAACACAGTAGTCAACACAACCTAGGGGCAAACGATGATCCTCCACTGTATGATACGGTTGGTCGCTACAACGCCTCCCAGGCATATTTCATGCTTCGTTTACCTATAATTCTCTGTTCCTTCAGCACATCCCTCTAGTCTGGGGCATTGTGTACCGGAGACAGAACCCTGGAGGAATAAGCGTATTGAGTAATCAAGACAGTTTTTTAGAGCGGGTCCACCGCACTGTGTTGCGAACAAGTGTTTGGTGGTCGGCCTTCCATCCCCGCCCCCCTTTTTGAGTTTACTCAACGGTTAAAATAGGTTAAGAACTTACTGAAAGTACATCACCTCTGCATCATGATGAAACTTCTTGTGTGATTACTAAACAAACTACATGTACAGTAATTCATTGGTGAATGTTTGCCACAGAGACTGCACTAGTGTCCAAGTCTACATGTTTGGCTTTTTTTTCTATTGGGGGAGGGCCAAGTTTAACAGGTGTTTAAGAGGGATCCAGAAGAAAGATACTTTCTTTAGTATTTGGTTTGTTGACTGTAAGAATTGACATAAAAAAGCAAGTGCAGGAGACAATAACAGGGAAGGAAATCGTGAGACAATCACCATTTGATTTCATTTTTGAGGGGCAAATCTGTTCACAACGTCAGCAAATCCAGCCAGATAGTGAAAAAACTGGATTAGAAAAGACACTTCTCGTCATCATTCATTTCTAGTGTACATCTCCTATGATGAATGTGAACATAGCAAACAGGAACACCAAGAAACACAAAAACTAACATGAACTCATGGAATAGTTGACGGCTGACCCATCAACCACGTGGGTTCCCCTCTCCCCTCCCTCCAAACTCACGCCTCGCCCACTTACTAATAAGTTTAATGTAGGTTAACATTACACTCTAGATCTCATTGTGTGATGTTCAAGTCAGAAAACGACCGAAGGCAAGGGGGGGGGGTTAACAATGTCACTTATGAAACTTGTACAACTTTCAGAATGAGAGTTGCAAGGTAATACGCCCGGAACTACATAGTAAATGATGAATCCTGCGTGAATTCCCCAAAGAAGAATGCTCTTTCATACAGCTCTTGACATTCTGTGAAGACACCATGCCAACAGCTTCAGCAATACGATATAGCTCTCACTATCCCTCAACCCTACCGACCGCCGCCCGGAGCCAAGTAACCTGCCAGATAGCATCAACTGCCGAAGAGCTGTCTCTCAGTACCGAAATCTCAGTCACACTCCGTCAGTCAGTCACGAAAAAATTTCAGAGGATACCGTCCGCAAAAAGTTTCACTCTAGTGTTTGGGCCCGCCGGCGGTACAGCCTCAAAAGTCCACAGTGATTTGGGTAATGACAGAGTCTTCCATGAGTCACGGCAGTGGGTCGAGGAAGCCAAATCACAAAGTGCAAGTCTTTGTGGGAGAATTATAAAAAGACTGCGGTTTGCCGACCAAAGATAAAGAAGAAAAAAAATGCAAAGCAGAGAGAAACTTATCTGGTCTGTAGGTCAATGCTCTTCTCCTTGAGCTCTTAAAAGTCTTGAGCAAAAATAACTGCCTTGAATCAATCAATTACTATTTTAGTTTGATCTATGCATATCAGCAGATATGAAGAACGAAGGCAGGAAAATAACAGATGATTCCAATAACGCAGGGTTTGGATGTTATGTAGGTTATGTCAACATCTTTCTCATGAATATTCAACAGTATGCTTGACTTAGTTACTATCAAATAAGTGGGTGGAATGTGCAGGCTGGCTTCATGAACCAAACACTGCAGGCCTCGAATTTCATCTTGGAGAGGGCAAGGCCATTTTCAATTTGCAAAGGGCACTTCCAAGTCTTAACATCAATGTGAAACTTTTGAATGGGCACCAAGACCAAGACCAGGGGGCAACAAAGGCCATGGCCTCTGTGGCTTCTGCTTAACTCCAGGCTTGACACTGCAGAGGTGTTTTGGGAGAAAAACTAGCCACAGACAGGTAAAGCTCAAACCATGAGAATACTCAAGATTTAATATCCAAACCAATAATTTATTTGTTAGGGTGCAAATCATCTTAATACATAATGAATGACAACTCATAGTTTAGCCAGTTCAACAATAACATTAAAATTATCAAATTTTTCTGGGTTAAGTAACCAAGGAGTACAAAAAAAAAAAACATGGGAGTGCGTTGCACTGTAACCTGTGGGCCTGAAGAAACCTACAAAGAGAAGATAATGAAGAAATATCAGTTTTTAGATGTGAAAAGAGAACCCCAACTTGTAAGTAGGGGGCTGATGTACCCAATTCAAATGAGAGGCTCTGGTCAAAGGCAGGATTCAAACCAGGGTCTACAGAGTTGACCAACATGAGGGAAATCACCAAGCCGAACTGATCAAGCGATGTAATTCATCCCAAAATGTAATTATTACATCACTTCATCTGGGGGAATTTTCCCTAAACATAAAAGACTCTTTTCTTTGTCTTTTACCATTCCAAAAATCTTCTGAAATATTCATGCAAACAGTTATCTGTAAGGGAATGCTATTTTTACATCACCTATCAAGATTCAAGAATGGAAGGAAAAAAACAGAAATACAACCATCACAAACTCTTCATAACTACATTTTGGTGTCACCTGCAAACCCCACAAGTCAAGATCATAACGTA
Organism: Pisaster ochraceus; assembly: GCA_010994315.2. Classification (NCBI taxonomy): domain Eukaryota; kingdom Metazoa; phylum Echinodermata; class Asteroidea; order Forcipulatida; family Asteriidae; genus Pisaster; species Pisaster ochraceus. The sequence goes on along the minus strand of CM021538.1, from coordinate 6,381,495 downwards.
AACCGTTCACATAGTCACATCGCTGCTTTCAGAATGGGCGCCTCCCGACTCTGTCTTGGATTTTCTTTCCCCCACCCCTCTCCATGATCGACAACCACCCTTCACTCACAACCAGCTGTCAACATGGGTAAGTTCACGTAGTGCATTGCCCTAGCCATGTTCCCACTAATCAATGCCTATATTGTCTATAAGATGGTCCCAGGATGGCCGATAGAGATCAGATCCCTATGATGTTACAAGCAACGGAAGAAGGTTTGACGCAACGAGTCATCCAATCATTTACAGATCTACCGAAAGGTGGATCATAACCAAATATTTGATGAGAGAGACTTTCTAGGGATTATGTTGACATGTTGTTGACTGTGTACAAACGAAAAAGTGGAATGCCTGTTTCTAAGACTCCTGGAACTTTGATTAAATTAAATCAATAATAGGCATTTATTAGATGCTTTTAAAAGCTGTATCAACCCACCTCAAACTATTCATACCCACTGTCCAATGGGCCCTAAAGCTTCCCTGAAACCATCTCAGCTCCTTTGGAGTATGCGGCACCGACAACCAAATGGGAGCAGCGTGCTAATCATTCACAAGAACAATCTCTACCCTCCCAGGTACCCATTTACTCTTGAGTGATGAGAAGCAATAATGGTTTAGTGTCTTGGATTCGAACCCATACTCCTATGACTCAGTCGTCAGAACTTGAATTCGAGGCTCTAGGCCCTCGTCCAAGACAAGTGTTTGAATCTCTACGCAGAGTCACTTCAAAAAAAGTGGTTATGAGTGGTGTCGGATTTGAGGCTTTGCAGGGTGAAGGTGGACATTGGTTTTAAAATCTTATGGGTAAACAATGCACTCACAATTGTGCTGGAGACAAAACATTTACAGTCTTCGCAGCTAAGAAATGGAACAATACCCCCCACAAACATTAAGTCAGCAAGCTCAGTTGTATAATTTAAAACAAATACTTGAAAACTACCTTTTCCTTAATTAAAGTTATGCCACTAAGTATCTGTTCCTTCATTAATCATTTGTTATTACTCTGTGTTGTTTCTCTAATTCACTTACTGTTAGGGCTGTGAATTTGTTCACAAAGTAGAGGATAATGAAATGTCTAGTTTTATTATTATTATTATTATTATTATTATTATTAAAGTATGTATTGATCACTTTTTGTGGAGGTGGTGGCTCTAAAATAGCAGGACCTTTTTGAAGGTAAGGCTGAGGTGAAGATTATTGCTTTGAAGCTATGCTGGTAGACCAGAGAGCAGATGCTTTTACTATAAGACAGGTAAAAAGAAAATGTATTGAAAACACCCAAAGTTTGATTGGACCTGTATGGTTATGCCATGGCTTTAAAAAAAAAGTCAGCCTTGATCCCATGGCAAAATTCGAACATGGCAAACAGGATTCTCCGTAATCGGTTAAAATTTAAAGTTTATTTTTGCGTTGCACTTCTCAGAAAATAACAAGAGTTATCGGAACGAACCAATTTGTTCTCAAAATCCCAAACCCGCATTTACTTCCACATTTTACGAAGAGTAATTAAGAGAAGATGTGGAGAGCGTGCTAAACTGGCCTCCTTCACATGAACTTGTTAAATACTCGAATGCACCGGAGAGAACCAATTTGGGGTCGTACTGGTAATGAAAACAAGGGATTCTCAAAAGTAAGGTCTGAAAAACTTGTGAAGTTGACAGAGAAGTTGGCAAATTATCAACCAATGGTGATCATAAACAGAATCAGATAGGGGCGGGGGGTCAGTCTCGGGTCTCATTGGAAGTGGAATTTGAACCTGGGTTTCAAGGAGAAGTTGATGAATAAATGCTCAGTTTGAAAGTGGGAGAAAAATCACACACATGTACATAGGGACTAAGGACTGAAAACCCAGTTCACAAAACAGGAATCTAAAATGGGATTCAAACCGCTGTGAATGGAAGGGCAGACACCACAACGCCACGACGCGCCAACCTGATAAATTCCCCCGCAATGTTATGCAAAGAAGACCACTTTAAATATCATCAGTCAAGCTGAAATCCTACGCACATCCAGAAAAGTGACAAAAAACACGACTCCCGCCAATCAGTACTAGAAATGTCACCCCGTCACATCAACACCTCCCTCACGTCGTCCGCAGGAACACAATAAATACCTCATCCTCATCAACATGTCAGTATGAACCAGCGGATACACATATGCCTACGTGAGGGGATTATAACAGACTATTCGGGTAAAAGATGAAGGGAAACGTCAATTTGTCATATACCATTGTCTGCCCTCTACCACAGAAATAATTTGATTCTTTGTAGTGGGATATAGAACAGGTTATTGTGGTCAAGGAGTAGTTGTATGTACAATGCAAACCAACTATATAATAATAACATTAGGAAACTACATGCACCGGGTAGGAAACACACTGGGTGGTGCTCGGATTTGTTGTATTAGGCGCTGTGGAGAAGTAATTAACAAGCTTTAAATAACACCACTTGGCATTTGCCAACTGTATCCTAATTACTAGTTTAACGACTCCTTTTAACTATAACCCCAAAAACTTCATCTAGAAGCTGACTTGGTTGGAGAGTGAATTCCAAGTGAAATCAAGCCCCAAGAAGTTCTGTAAATCTGACTGACTGCACTGGTAATTGTGGTTGTTTGTGGAAAGTAAGGCAATGTCCAAATTGGCGGCTATGACTATGGCTCTGGCTGATCACTGGGTCATCATGCGTCAAAGTACAGGACATCCTTAGCAATACCATAGCAACAGTCGTAGCCGCAGTTGTAGCCGCCAGTCTAACATTTTTGGGGCACGCAGTAGCACCAGTAACGCCACTCTCTTCATAAGCATTGAAAAGAGCAGTCACGGTAGCTAAACTGCGTAACAGTCCAACCCCCCCATTGATGTCCATGCCCAACCCCAGTTGAAATCAGGACCTTTACAACCATTGTTCTATTTACACAAAGACAACGTAACTGTTTTTTACCTCCACATCTTGTTAAAAATTAATAAACAGCCTAAACAAGAGTGCTGAAAAGGGACACACCAGGCATTGCATAGATTAAGATCTTGTTTAATTTGGGGTTGAACAAAGACAAATTGACTAGAGTGAGATCTGCGACCTCCAGGTAAATGTTCTAGCGCTCCACCAACTGAGCCACCTAGCCCTAATGTTGGCAGTCTCCCTATTTTGTCAACATATTTGCTAGGGTTGCGAGTCAGGAGCCATTCAACCTGTGACTGCCGTGTAGCCGCGGATCACACCCACTTTTACGACACAACCTGGGAAGCGGCAGCAGAGGGATCACTTCAAGTGGATGCATCTTTTTATTTATAAGAAAATTTAAAATGGAAATATTTACTATTAGGTGTTCCTGTAAAAAAAAAAAGGTACATCCCCATGTGCCCCACTAAAGATTTTCCTTATTGTTGCCACTGATACAGAACAAAGGAATGTCCACAGAGTGACTGCAACACAGAGCTGTTTTTGTTTAAATTTGTTTTTGGTTTTTTATATTTTTTATTTCAACTTTTGATTTTAATCAACTCTTTCCGGGCATTTTTTTTATACAAAAAAAAAAAACGTTCTCACTCAAAATATTCACTTCTTATTTCACATTATGTTAATTATCAGCAACAAAGACCTCTGTGTACCATTCACTCGCACATCACACACTATCATTCCACTTCTTTACTCCAGTCCTCCATATCTCAGGAACTCAATTGACCATTCAATCAAATCACTCTCCACTGTGGTCCAAAGTCAGGTTACTAAGGTCTTAAAACTCTCAATCTTTCACCCCCTGTGTCACTTTTTCTATTCCAGTTCTTCCCAAACGTTCTCAGCACAATTAGATTATATTATTTCTTGAATTGAAGAGGACGGAACAAATAAACTGTCTTCAAAGGGGGCCTTCTATCACTTCCTCCTGAGTGAGTGACAGTATAAGAGAGACAAGGGAAGACAAAATGAAGATGAGTAGATCCACTCGGCTGATAAGCATCCTATTCTGGTCAAGTCCACAGACTACGGAAACCAAGACCTCTCCACCTCTCAGCAAAAACAGGAGATGAACCTCAACTCTTCACAGCTGGAATGAATCCCTTTTTTTTTTTTTTTATCTTCAAGCAAAACACCACAATGTCTTTGGGGAAAACAAAGAGGAGCCGGTAACAATAGATGGAAAGTCAAATTATTAATGGGATGATGTCTGCCCAGTGGACACTGGTTCCTGTGCTGGCAACAGGAAATTAGTCTGATCTCAACAACTGTGAAGAGTAATGAGGAGTTAAATACATAAACACACAGAGAAGATACAACCCTGCCATGGGTTGTAATGTCTACGCGAATCTATTTGATTTATTGAACAATTACTTATTGAAGTATAAATTTTCTTCATCTTCAGTCAATGAAAATGAAAAGAGAGAAGAGGAATCATTTTTCTGTTCCTCAGTTCGACCTGGAAACTTGATTAATAAAAGGTGCCTTGAGAATAAAACTAATATTTAAAAGGGAAATACATTTAAGGTGTGAGAAAACAAACTGGTAAAATTTTTCTGCTCGGCATATTTGAAGCTACTAAAATCCATTTGTGCATGAAGAAATAAAATTGCTTTAAAGTTTGAGCAGAAAATTTATATTTTTGTTCCTAAATTATACATGTAAAGCAAACTTTCATTGAAACTAGTGTAAACTGCAAGTCAATCACAACTGTTGTGAAAATTGAAAGTGGCAGCAGTAAATGACTTCAACTTTTGACCCTCCGACAGTCTTTCTTTAAGGTTAAATGACAACAACAAAAACACGACACACGCTGGCGTGATACTTTGTTGATGTAAAGGCAGGCAGTACTTCCTTGATAAAAGGACACTGACTCTATGATGATAAGCTTTCTTTCTACTGGATTGTTTCAAGGGGCACCTTGGCAATGACCAGGGGCACCGAGGCAGCAGCTGCCCCTGTTGCCTCCGTGAGGTATCAGACACTTTTGTGAATGGTTTACATGTAGAGCCTCAAATTGTTTTCCTCTATTGTTCAACTGTAGTTTTCAGGGAAAGGCAATGTTTCCAGGAAACTTGGAGGCATCCAGCTGCAGTGTCTAACTATCCTCAATAAAACTATGTGAAAATTTGAATGTGACTTTGCTTTCTTCTTTTAGCGATTGCCTGCAAGTTGCCTCGTGTGGCATGGCCCTAGCAGTATTTGTACACGAGAGCAAAGTGAGGGCAGGGATGTGATAGGCTGTTGAAAAACCTGAACTGTGAGGGCAAAGCGCGAAAGCTTGCAAGCGCGAAGACTACTTATATACATTTATCTTTGGTTTTTAAAGCCCTATTCTGCAATCTGGGGCGTTCTACTTGGTTTTATCCTCATGTTTTTATGAATTGAATCTTAATATTGAAAAAAAAGAGCTGCCAACATTTGCATCTCTCAATCAGGGAGTTTTTGTGCAACGAACAGGGAGAAATTTAGAATTACAGTACATTCAACATAATAAGGAAAAAGTTTCCATAATCAGGGAGATTTTTAATAATTTGTTTCATCAGAACACTGAAAGATTGGTTTATTTTCAGGGAACTTTCTGCAAAATCAGAGAGAGTTGGCAGCTCTGACAACCAAACAATGAATCAAACAATCGACACAGTCTGATGATGTACCTGAAGTGAAGTCATATATTCAGTCAAAATGTTCACACACAAAAAAAACAATTGCAGAGAAAGAGACTACTTTACGGAATGTATGTAATAGTGTTCCTATTAATTAGACAAACTGGTAGAGTACGTTAGTTTTTAATGCCAACTATCACACAGGGTCAGAAACAGCGATATCACCATGAAACATCCTCACTATACAACAACAGAAACAAAGTTTCAGTCATATTCTCCGGAGACTGTTACTTTGTGTGTGCGTGGGGGGGGGGGATGTACTAGTGCACCCACCAGTCAACATACAGGGGGAGAGTTGTACATTTAGCTGTCAACAGTGATAGCTCAGACAAGCTCAGAGGTACAAAGGGAGAGTTAGATCGCCGTCATGCGTGCATCCTTTGGGTGTTGGACGGGGCGCACTGGGGAAATGATGGGCTCGGTGAAGGATTCCTGCCCCAGTGGCAAGCCTCCTTGTCTCCACAGTGGCAGCAGGAAAAACCCCCACTGCATATAGTCCTAACAATCACTCTTATGAGTCTTCAATCAGCAGTTTTGGGGTATGACAGATTTTGTGTATCTTTGACTTTAGGAGTTCAAGCCAGCCATGTCCCTTGTCCCACATTAATGTTCTGACATTAAAGTGACACTCATGTTTGGTTTGGTCAAACAAATGGTACTATGTATTTCGGGAATCACAACAAGGACTTTACATACACTAGCAAGGTTTATTAGCATACAATCACTACCATTAAAACATACCCCTAGTGTTATCTCATCTGGCCGTCAACAACATATGAAACTATTTCATCGCCTTTTTCAAGTAGACAGCCCTATACTAGTGGTCAGCAGAGAAGATGGCTAACAACCTCTCACCAACATATTCACCCTTCACTCCAGGAGTATTGAAGCAATTTATGGTTTTAAAAGTGTTTAAATAAGGTACTATTTCAGAGCACCTCTGGTGCCATAAGTGGCCTGGCCAATATCTTAACGATCTGTCTGAAGTTTTGGGACTGAAAGAGAAATTCAATATGATAACACACTTGCCACCATATGACATTTCAACCATGAAGTCAATTTGGAAACTCCGAAATTGAAAGTTGACTTGACGTTGGCATGAGGCCAAGAATCCCAGCAGGGGATGCATGCAATGTACATTGCACTCGATGACTGTCCAGAAGGTAACCGTTCAGTGGGAAAAAAAACTCAACTTAACCACTTGATGCTGCCAAAAGAGTTGGGCATTATTTCAACTGAGTTAAACCTCATATGAAATCCTTGGTTGTAGGGGTGCAATGATTGACATGACAACAGATCGAGCTGGAAAACATTAGTTCTCAACAAAATTACCACTGAGAAGATTTGTAAACGCAGTTCAAGTGTGTTCTTGAGTAAAAACAAGGATCGGGGTGCCAATTTCACAAAGAGCGAAGATTGATCCTCAAATGTGTATCACTCTTGTTTGATGAGCAAAGTGTGATGCAACAATACAAATCACTATGGTGATACAAAAAAAACACTTCGGTGATATTGACAACTCATCTAAAGACGAATCTTAGTGTTTTGTGAAATGGAGCCCAGGCATCTTTCATAGTTGCATTTGTTCAGGTATTATCAAAACTACCCTGTCTCAATCAATGTTGAGAGCCTTCATCTTTATCTTGCTTATCACCCATTCAACTAGATGAGGTCAAACAGAGACTAGAAGAAAAACATACTCTGGTCCCTTTTTGTACTATGAAAATTGGTCTATAATTGTCACAGTCTAATACAGGGTACCTGACAATGCCTGATCATAACAAAAGGCTACAGACCTTAATCACAATGCAGCTATCTTTGTCAGAATCCAATGGCACTAATAGTTTTAGTTCTCAATTCATATAAGGGCAACAGACTATTGTTTGATGACATTGGTTTGAATGGAAGAAAAGCAAGATGGCTGCCCCATTCCACACCTGACTGCTCTTTTAAATAAGCAGTAATAGTGTGTGTTTTTGGTGCAATTGTTTCCCTTAATTTCTTTTACTTGCCTCTCGCTGCCTTGCTCTTAGTGCAATTGTTAATTGTGTTTCCATTTGTTTTTCACTTGTAAATAAAAGCGCGATCAGAGTATAGCAGGAAGAATATCATGCCTGCTTAGTGGACAGTATTCTATTATCTGTTTTATTACAGTCATTGGCCCAAGCCAATATACTTATAATTTGTATATATAGTTTTATCTTGTATTTCTTAATGTTTTTCTGTAATTTTATAAAATACTTTATTTTAAACACAATTCAGCCTTTGGCTGCGAAGTTTGAATGTTTTTAATAAACCAATAATAACAATAATAATGATAAAAGTCTATTGTGGTCTTTGTGCAAAAGCTGTTCATCTACAAACGCTCAACATTATTTGTCTGCGCTGAGGACAAAAAGTGCACAAGCACCTGTGACCCTTGTTTCGTGGATTGGTCAACAAAGGATCGGGTCTTTCAATATTTTTCGGAATTGTTCTGTGTAAAAAGTGTTTAGTGACAAGTCATCTTCAACACTACTGTGGTCGAGCCAGATGTTTCAGGTGAACAAGTATATTAGTTGAAAGCATGTTGAGAACCGTATAAACTGGGGCTGGCATCGCTAAGTTCAAGTTGTGGTTTAAGTTCTTAGTCATCGTGTACGTTACATTTGAGTACGAGTCACTCAGGTCATGAGCAAGTCTGAAGAATGTCACTAAATTGCAACTCAACCACGGTTTAGGAAGAACGCACTTTTGCCAACGCCAACATTCCTTCCTCCAACAACACACCGACCACACCCTTTTTGTACATACTGAGATAAAGCGGGGAATCTTCTCTCTATTGTTTCTGCGGAATCACACCTCTTCCATGCCTTCGCAGCCTCACCAAAGAGAAGAACCTACGCATCTGTCATCGACCTAATAAATCAGATCAGCTCAGAGGTACAAAGGAGAGGCGAGGCGCGGTTGGCTGAACACAATAGGTAGAAGGGATGGGCCGCAGTTGGTTGATGACAACAATCATGGCCCTTGTGGCAGCCATGCTGAGCCTACGCTAGCTGCAGGAAGACATCAACTGTCAACAAGCCCATTATAAAACACAGGATATGATGATCATGCAGAAAAAAAGGAGTCTTCAAAGAGTTACTCTGCAGGCTGTGCAACATCGATGTGATCACATGTTAATTCATGTGAAGGAAATATGCAACATTCATGCAGGATGTTTGCACGCCGCAATAAAAACCCACCTCGAAACTCCCATGTTAGTTTACCTCCCTAATCAACACTGCACTTTTGTTTCGTTTTCAATTACCAAGTTCTCAAACATTCACAGACAATTACACAACTGTGTCACTGAACAGAGTTAACACCTGTTCAAAGTTGGCAGCCTTTGGATCTCAACAAGTGACTTTTTTTAATTGATCCATCAAACTTCTGATTCATTCTGGTTTGACCGTGAACAAGTCCTCATCAGGGCAGCGGCAAATCATTAACCACAACTGAGGAAACCTTCACCACTTGTTCACTCCAAGATTGACCGTGAATGAGTTCTCACCAGTTAATCAGAAAACCACAACTTTTGTAAATCTTTGTAACTTTGAATTATTTCACTCATCATCACACAGCCCGCCCCCCCCCAATACATGAAACAAACTTAAAGAATGTAGTAATTGCAACCACTGTCAGCATCTGCGTGATGGATGCACCGCGATGACTAAGAGATACGTGGACTGTAGCAATTAAAGCAGGGGAAAGGGTTAATCCATTTCATTTAGGCGGGAAATATTGACTACCTCAGCTGGCTGCGTAGCAATGCACCGTTATTATCATTACACAAGTAGAATAATAACCACTCCGAGACAACTGCCCTGGATTAACACTCCCCTGGATAAAGATAATAAACTAAATGTCCCAAGCACACCTTACCATATGATTCTTCTCAGACTCAACCTATAGTCATAGTGTAGCATCTTTACGGCCCTCGGGCCAAATTTCATAGAGCTGCTTAAGCAGCAGATATTGTCTGCTAAGCAACAATAAGCAGGGCACCAGTCACAGATGCTCCATGTTAAATGGTACTTAATCTGGTAACTATTTTCTAATAAGCATAATTTTGTTCTGCTTAGCTAGTTTTTGTGCTTAAGCAGGTCTGTAAAATTGGGCCCAGGCTGTACGATAACTAAAGCCCCTTCCACAGGAGACACAATTCCTGGGACATTTCTGGGGAGATTTGGTTGAATCTTTCACACTTGAATTGCTAACCCTGGCAATCTCCCGGGGAAATAGCAGCTATCCTTGCTTTTGGGGTAGGGTTAGACAAGCAAACCCTGGGGGTTAGCATAGTGAGTGTACATTTTCCCCAGGAAATTTGAATCGAGTGTGAACCAAACATAGGGTGGCAGTGGGGTTGAATTCCCCAGGAATTTCCTGGGGTTTTATTTCCTTTAGACTTGCCTTTTATCTGAAAGCGTCATATCTTCAGGTATTCCTTTGGATAGAAATTGATACTTACCTAAAGATTTTCTCCCATCTCATTTATACAAAAGCAACTAAAATCAGTGACAAATACATGCATCAACTGCAGGTCATCAAAAAAGAGAGGTAATTTTCAGGCACACAGGCCGGGAATTCCATGGAGGCTACAGAGGCCAGCCCTCTGTTGCGCCTAGTGTTGGCCTTGGTGCCCCTTCAAAAGTTTCCCATAGTCTTTCAGATTTTCCAATGGAAGAGCCCTTTGCAAAATGAAAATGGCCTTGCCCTCCTCAAAGCTGAAACTACA
>CM021538.1:6343601-6356836 GCA_010994315.2 Pisaster ochraceus | reverse complement strand
AGATTCAAACTGAATCTTGCTTTTTCTTCATTTTTTTACTGATCAATCAAACTTAGAACAGCCTGGTAGGGAGTAGACACATGCAATGACACCTAGCAAAAAAAGCCATGCACTTAAAATCCAAGCTTTCACTTCAACTATTCAACTGAGTATCCGTGAGCTTTAAGGTTTTTGTTGGGGGGTTTATTCCTTCCCCTTTTTTTTCTTTTTTTTTCTTCCTCCTTTCTTGTTATTCTTTTTCCCCTGTGAGTAACCACTGCTAAACCTTTTAAGGCTGGAAAAGACCTCCTCCCCAATTCCTTGGAGACATTCATAAAGATAAATTAACAGCGAAGTACACGGTTCTCCTCCAGTCAACTTGCCAACACCAAGACCAAGCACCAATTTTCCAAAATTAAAAAACTCACAACTAATTTGTACAGTCCATGCAGGATCCTAAACAGTCCACCGTGTTTTTCGGCAGTGAGGGGGGAGAGTGGGGGGTTGTTGGCCCCCGATGAGGGAGCACAAATTACGGGGGCACACATGCACCCCACTTCCAGGGAGGTCATTGCCTGTCAACAAGGGCAGCAAGTGGGTCAATAGCCTACTGATGGCTAGGTGCAGGACAGGGGTGAACAGCCACAAATTTGGTGAAGTGAGGAATCGGTCAAGGTTAGAATAAACTTATCTTACATCACAAGAGGATGGAGGGGCATTTCTGGTGGTCAGACACACAAAATCATGCTTTCTTTTTGAACTTGAAGAATTCATAAGATTATAAACAACTAAGCATGTTCATTCTTGAAACCACTTTTTGATCACAAATCTGGATGCTAGAAATCCTGAAAATCTCAGTTTTCAGGGGTGAAACATCAACGCGAAACAACATCAAGATATGATAAAGTGATCATCGTTTAAAAAAAAAGTATGGGATACATTTTAACCCTGCAAAGTTGAAGGCTAAGCACAGGATATCAGAGGCTTCCTCAGCAATATTTCAGTGGTGAGCTTTTTCTACACAGTGTTATTTTTGACAAACCCCCCTGAGCCAGAACATATCTTTACAGACCATCTCTTGTGTAAAATGTTGACGACCCTACAGGGCAGCCAAAATTAGTGCACTACAATGACCCCTCTGTCAACGATTGACCCTGTCATAATTTCTGGGTCTGAAGTTTGGATTGACCAGCAAGAATTGATTCATATGTGTATATTATTCAGGATGTACACATAATTGTGGTTACACAGTCACCAGATATAGACTATGAGTAACCCAATATTATTCTTCTTCTTTTCAAATTGTAAACTTGCACAGAAACAACTGGATGTCGGTTAAAGCAAACAGCTAAACTCTGAAATCTGTAGACGTGTATGGAGTTGAAAGCTGATGGCTTATTGTGAAAAAGGGGCCGGGCAAAGCATCATGACTAAAATGTAAATGTGTTTAAAAACATTTGCACTTCATGGATGTTACAATAGCACTTTGCAAAAAGAACTTGCACCCCCTGAAAAAAGAAAGATATTGACGAAAATAGGGAGACCGCTAAACACTAGGGCTAGGTAGCTCAGTTGGTAGAGCGCCGGCACATTGATAGGGAGGTCACAGGTTCATAACCCGCTCTAGTCAATTTGCTTTTATCAATCCAAAATTGAAATGAACTGCGTATAGAACATAAAACTTTGTTCAGTGTTTTCCTGGTATAAAAAATAAAGAGGGAATTAACGGAAAGTCTGATTTGTTGTTGATGAATATAAAAATTTTCACAATTTTGTTTTAATCAAAAACAAATCAGGCTTGCAAACTCTCACAGGCTTGCACGGCAATCTCAGCCCTTTCATGTCAAAACAGCCCAAATCAAAAATTTTTGGTTTTTAGGATAATTTCTGCGTAATTTGAGGGCGCTTTTTCCATTCCAAAGTTTTAAAGGCATACTCTGTATGGTTTTAAATATAACATGTCCTATCTCAGCCTCTTTTTACACTTTCGTCCCATTTTTATGGCAAAATAGCTTATCTCTGTACTTGCTTGTCTCAAAATGTCAGTTTTTTTGTTAGGCTGTTTTGCCATGAAAGAGCCAATCTGAGTTGGCCATCTGACAAAATTGCCAGCTTCGGCTGCGGCTATAGCTAGATAATGTAGCTGCAAAGCAAGTGCCCATTCTTCAATGCTGCCAGCACAGTGAAAGCCATAGCTGAAGACACTCAATTCAGACACACAGCGAAGAGCAGGTTTGTCACACTCGCTGGGACTAAGACTTTACTGGGAAGTAATACTTGAAATTAGCTGTGAAAATGTACAGCAATAGACCCTTTCACAGTAATATGCCCCACATTCAATCTGCCCCATGCGCCACAGTGGGTCATGTGGGTTGTTTATTTTAAACTCTGCAACTTGATAATCGCACTTGACGTACAGCGTAAGAAGTGGCATAAAGTTATGAATCGTGTAAGTGTTCGATCGAAATAAATAACGCACCACAGAGCACAGAGCAGATTCAACATATTACCGAGAAAGGGTGTATTATAAAAACCGTCCAAGAGAAAGATCTCCAATTGCTGCTGCAACAAACACTCAAAATCTTACTACGGCTTAACCGATTGTGCCTTAAACTTACCGTGGTATTAAAGTGCAATCAATGAGGATCTGTGTAAAACAGCTTAACAGACGATTAGGAATCAGCTGGCTCCTAGCAACTACTTGAGTAATCTGTCTGAAATTGAAAAAAATGAATTCAAATTATGTGGTAGAAAAAAAGTGTCAAACATAAAGTTTTTCAATGCTGTTACATGTGCGTATTCTGGAATTTTACCAGGGAGGCATCCAAAAAGCAAAACCCACCAGAAAACAACAAAATTAAGAAAAAAAACTGGAGGGTTATGATGATTTTAGGGTACAACGCAAGCGGGCAATGGGAATTTAGGTCTGTAGCGAGATCAGGGATACTATTATGTGATTTGCAAATTGAAATATATATTTAAAAACAAAACATAAAACCGAAAAGTCATCAAGAACATTGAGGGGTATTGACCCCATGGACCCATCCTCTGGATTCAGGCCTGTACTATTCAAGAGGTATTCAACTATTCTTGCTGTTCCCATGCGTATTCAGCAAAACAATATAACTGCAGATGGGAAAATATAACTAATAACAAAATGTCATTTTAGAAAATGGTGATCCTACCAGTCAAAGTTGAAAATGCACATTGCAATGACAATTTCCAGTGCTCCACTGTTGGGTATAATTAGTATCTGTTGAAGAAAGAAATAAAAAGACCAAGAGAAAAATACTTTAATTCAATTTCTAATATTGTTTTTATGCCTCATCTGACAAATTTGTTTCATTGAAACACTCTGTAAAGTATATTAAATGTACCTTTAATATATAAAACCTTGTACAAAAAGTTCACCTTCCATGTCTGCATGTATGTAAAATAATCATCAAATGAAGGCCCGTACATCTAACAGAAGCACAACTTTGTCGGTTGCAAAAAAGAGGGGAAATGTACAAGCACACTAAGCTTTGTACAGACTTTGTTTATGGTGTTTGTCAGTTTTCTGTGAAAAGTTAAAAAGCCAGTAAATTCAGGACAGGGGGAGGGGTCTTGTGTTTTATCAATTAAATAACAATACTTCACTCTGTGATACAGATCATCTTTAATTAAAACATTAATATGTTCAAATGTTGAATGTGAGTCTGGTAAATACCTTTCATTCTGTTGAGTATTGGAACATACAACAAGACAAATGAGATCAAATCATTGGTTAAACCTTGCAGAAAGTTATTTCTCATTAGATTCTGGTTTTGTAAAATGTAAAATGAATTCCGGTCCAGAAAAAATTAAGCTGCAAGTGTGGAATTCTCCCCTAAATTTGGGTTCCGTTTGTGTAACAATTAATGATGTACACCTTTAAACTGTCTAGAGCTGACTGTAAGTGTAGCCAAGCACTTTTTAGATTTTTGAGGCCTAGCTCCCCAGCAATGTAAGTTTCCGTTGACTGTCAAAAAAATACAATCTCCTCTGTGAATCCACTCACACCACTGCCCTTGGAATGATCTGTGACTGTGTCTACATGATCAAAACTGAAACTCCTATATCGTTATCATGTACCCAGATAAAAACAAGCTTCAGCACAAAAGGAAGTAAAAGTTTCCAAACAAACATTTCAAGGTGCAATTCTGCTTCATTCATGTAAAAAGTTACTGTTAAAAACACCGCAAAACCATGAAAAGTTGTTTGAGGGCCATTTTGAGGGGTGCAATGAATAAACACTTTAACATCTCGTCACCGTTTGAAGAAGAGGCGTATGGGTTAAAGATCACAAAGTTTGGCCAATTGTGTTTTGTAGGAAATAAAATTCAATACTGTTGACATTTTCAGCAAGTTTCAAGACCTAACATGTCATAGCTTCGTAGTTACACAAATTAGCATGACTGCGTATCACTAGATTTGTATGTTTCCGTTTCTACAAAGTGACGTATCGCGATGCGACTTTATCCATTGAAACACAGCACTGGCACGTTGCCAAAGACATGTACGGTGTAATACGAGTTCTGCATTTTCATGAATTGCGAAATTGTAGCCCTATTGATGTTTAGTGCTTTCACAAAGTGACATGCATTAGTTTGTAGTTGTACACAGTAATCTGAGCATTTCGGTGATGTATGTGTTTAGAAATTTTTAACTCATCAAAACAAAGTTGCAAGATTAAAAACACTTGAGAGTTCTGTACCAATGGTATTAACTTTCATTTATTTTTATTATTATTGTTATTATTATGTATTCGGCCAAAATATGCAACAATCAAACAGACATACATGAGAGTGAACGGATAATACAATATAGAATAGGATACAATGTATGTAACAGGATGTCTAGTTTATAAAGGTAAATACAGACTGAAATTAATGAATGGATCTAAAAAGCAAAAACTGAAAGTCCAAGTAACATAAGTAAAGCAGCAATTAACGGGCTAACAATTTAAAGGCAACACTAATCGTAAAGGCCAGAAAGAAACATCACAAAACAATCAATTCATTCTAAGATGGCCAGGATTAATAAAAGCAAACCTAATCACTATGACTCAAGAGCCTATTAATATGCAGTCTGTGAAACAGTACATGTGTAGTTTGAAAAATAGTTCAACTTCAACCGTGATTTTCTCCAAACACAGAGTCTTGGCTGTGGTGCACCACATGTCTGTTCATGGCACAACTGACAATCTACACGTATTTTGGTTCACAAAAGCTGGTACATGTAGTTTTGGCAAACAGCCAGCAAGCTCCTGATCCTTATGGAAAGACAGATTTATGCCATACAAGTAACAGAGTATTAAAATGTAGGTCATAGTTTGCATGGAAGTACAACTCCCCGCCCCATACATGTTGAATCCACTCAACACCTGTTATAGGAAATATTCGTAGGTCATGGAGAAAACTTAAGAAAAAGTTAAATTTAAGCTTTTTAAGAATGAATGCACCAGCATGACCAGTAGGAAAGAGCTGTCAGTATTCACTTACTAGAGGGAAGTATAAGGCTGGGGTATAGACCTATACCACGCAACATGTGTAGGTATGTATCAAGTATACCCTTTTTATGCAATAAGCAGTCACTTACTGATCCTTAATAGACGACTTGCGGTGGAAGTGGGGGTACATGTAGAATGGTGAGGAGAAAGAGGTTTGAGAAAACTTGTGCCTCCAACAGAGAGGAAGGGGTTTAAGAAAACTTGTACGTCTAAGGGAGGAAGGGGTCTGAGAAAACTTGTGCCTCCAACTTGGAAGAAGGGGTTTAAGAAAACTTGTCCTCTAAGGGAGGAAGGGGTCTGAGAAAACTTGTACCTCCAACAAGGAGGAAGGGGTCTGAGAAAACTTGTGCCTCCAACTTGGAAGAAGGGGTTTAAGAAAACTTGTCCTCTAAGGGAGGAAGGGGTCTGAGAAAACTTGTACTTCCAACAAGGAGGAAGGGGTCTGAGAAAACTTATGCCTCCTACCTGAAGGAAGGGGTCTAAGAAAATTTGTGCCTCCAACAAGGAAGAAGGGGTCTGAGAAAACGTATGCCTCCAACCTGAAGGAAGAGGTCTGAGAAAATCTGTGCTCTAACAAGGAAGAAGGGTCTGAGAAAACTTGTGCCTCCAATGTTGAGGAAGGGGTCTGAGACATTTTGTGCCTCCAACAAAGAAGGGGTCTGAGAAAACTTGTGCCTCTAACGTGAAGGAAGGGGTCTGAGAAAACTTGTGCCTCCAACATTCACAGTCTCATTCGCAAATAATGAAACGTGTTGTACATGTCTTTTCATATGCCTCATTCATAAGCCTCAAAAACCTGTCTGAAAATAAATTATGAAAAGCGCTTTATAAAAACTAGTTATTATTATTATTATTATATAATTTGTGGATGGTGCATGCAGATCATCAACATTCTATTGTGCACAGCCAACAGTTGCAAAAAGTTCAAGTGTGAGAAGATGCAAAGTAAAAACAGTTTTGCAAAATTATTTACGTGATTTTAGGGATTAAAGATGCATTTAAAAAGTCCAAGGAACAGATTTTTCTGAATCTTTATGAGTGAAAAGGTAAATTGAATGTAATTTTTCAGTTAAAGACAAAACAAACTACATGGTTTACGGGTAAAATATTGAAAAATCTTACAATAAAATTGCTATAATGTAGTATTTGGATTATATTGCAAAATCTCTTTCAATTAATCACTGTAATTTTCTGTACAGTTGTTTTAATTTGTATTTTCAAAACAAAGACTGTTTAGAAGAAATGTTATCATAATCAATCAAAATTGTAGGCTTAAATTCACAAATATTTTGGGCTGCTCTATTTGTTGTTCTTGTTTTGTTTGTTTGCCTTTGCAGAAACAATGGCATGACCCCAAAATGAGGGCGAGACTCAAGGAAAGATTCAGGCAACCATTTCCTTTTATATCAATACTAAACACACTCACACAATAGGATTTTTTTTATTTCCTGTATGATGCAGATGGTAACTTAAATTTCACCTTTAAAAAGTGTCTAAACATACATAGACCATAGCAGCGCATTGTATACAAGCTGGCGCTTGCCCTACGATACCAGCAGTACACATGAATCTACGTCACATTCCTGGAAACAATGTTCTGGAATGGCATTGATCAAACAAGCACATGTATCACTGAACTTGACTTCTTTCTACATACTGTCAACTGTATACAGGCTGTGTGTGTACATGTACCACCAGACAACGTAAATATACCATACTAGCGCATTCAGGGATACTGATCAGCAGGTTTTACGACAAGGTCAAGTTTGTCATCTGGACAGTGTACAACTTATAAAATTCTATTACAAAGAAGGGAACGTAAAAAGGGGATTTGGACATTTTACATAGGACACATTCATCTTGTGCTTTTCAAAAAAATTCTGGAAATGTGGTGGATCTCTTATAAGATAGGGACTTATCAAAGACAATGAACATGGATTTCAAAAAAAGATGTTTAAATTCATTTGAATGAAAGAGTACACCATGTTACCATTCACAATGCGCAATGCAGTGTATGCTGGACAAGTGCCAAATAAAGTACGTAGTACAATTTGTATTCATGCTGGCAGTCCATGACTAAACACCACCATCGATCGGGCAATAAAAAGTGCAAACAATGTTTGAGTGTACACTCTACTTTTAAACGGTCATTTATTTTCATGGCAAAAGCTACAATGTATGAAAGAGTCAACATTATTTTCATTGGAGACAGAATGGAGTGGAAATTTGAACTTTTGAAGAGGTACACACACATACATGTGATTTCGGATTAATATAAAACTGTGTAAACACAAACTTTTTGTAGTCCATCCTACCGCTTTCACAGTGTTTGCCAGTTACAATGGAACACAAGAGTGGCATCACATGTATTGTGCTAGTCTACAGTTAGAAACACAAAAGGTTTGACGTCATATTCCAAACATGTTTCAAGGTGAACTGTACCATGTACCATATAGTACCATGAGCTCGTACCCAATAATGAACATAGACAATTATGATGAAACGAAGCCGTATCCAATGTTGTTCATTGTACTTTGTCATCGGGTTTATCAAGTAATTCAAACAAGTACTGTACTTGAATGTGCATCAGTTGTATAAATGGTCCCTAACTTGTCATTAGTGGAGGTGTTTGGCGAGGAAGCAAGCAAAGCCTCACAGAGAACACTAATTATGAAAACACACTCTGTCAGATAATTGTGTGTTCAGATACCTTGATCAAGTTCAGCGGATAGAGCCTACTACAGAAGAGTAACAACATAGGCCTACCATTACGAATCATGGACTAGTCACCACAATTATAGTCAAAGCCACATTGAACCTGCACGTACAGTTGTCAGGGTCAGAGCCCTAGTGAAGCCAGCTGCTTCCACCAAGATCCAGCAAGGGGCATCCTAAAGATCCAATTTGGTTGGCACAGATAAGCCTGCATCAAGTTCCAGATTTACATGTAAATTAATCCACTTTGGATTCATGGTACATGAACCATCAGGCCTCGAATTTCATCTTTGAGAGAGCAAGGCTGTTTTCATTTTTCAAAGGGCAAGTCTATTGGAGAATCTTTGGTCTATGGGAAACATTGAAAGGGCATCAAGGCCAAGCCCTGGGCAACAATGGCCATAGCATCCATACATGTGAAACTCCATGCCCGGAAAATTACAGTACAAATGTCCGAGTTCATAGGCAGGGCTATAGACTCGATTCATTATGGAGGCAGATGAGGCAATCAAATCTATGCCCCTTGTCATGGCCTTTAATGCCCCTTGAAATATTCAAATACAAATTTGCATTTCCCCTATAGAGAGGTACCCTTTACTAAGGAAAACTGCCTTGCCCTTATTAGAAGGAAGTGTAAGGCTTACACTCAATGATATCTTCATTGGGGAGAATACATCCAATCAGGGTAATACCCCAGTTGGGATTAGTTGGTGACAATCCACCGTTACGCACGTAACGTTAACCACAGGAATGATTTTCATGACTTACCGGTACCACGTACACAATGTAGGCTGTTGTCACTGATAATTCTCAACATTCAAAGTCAAACAAATTATTTAGAATTTAATCAGATTTCTGATTCGTGTGGTTGAGGTACCAGTCCACTTGAATTTAATTATGAAATTGCCCCCAGTTTGAAATATATATTCTCCTGGAGAGAATAGGTAATACCCACTTGGGCAAGACTGGGGTGACCATTACTCTGCTCAGAGCAAGCCGCAATACAACTTCACTGATGTACAGTATTTTGAGTCCCTCGCAGTTCTCTATCTTAGCAGTCAGTCATGATTCATTCTTTTCCTTACGATTGTTTTTCCTGAAGAAAATACAGGCTATGGTGCAGTCTACATTGTACGCACGCACATACGCGTAAACATACGTAGTGAAATGACGAAGTAGTATCCAACATTGTCGCAACAAATTGTATTTTGTCCTGACACCATCAGGCAGTTGGCGAAATCCCACTGGCTCCTGCTTAATTTACTCAGTAAATGAATTTACACAGGTGCCTAATGCAAACAGTGTTCTACCCAAAGCTCATCCCAGCTATAATAGATCTCTATTTCAAAGACTTGACACAAAAAGGGAATTAAGATTGATCTTGAGGTGCTAGAATGGTGCTAAAGCAACAGGTGAAATGGAAATTCAAGATTATTGTCAGAAATGTTTGCAACAGATGGTAGCAAATCATTCAATCTGTCCAAAAACTTCTCTCTCCGGAGAGTTCCCGGATATACAGCCATAGACACAAACTTGCCAATGAGTAGTTAACATTAAAGGGAGGATTGTACAAGATGCTTGGGTTTCTTTTTTTATAATGTAATTTCACAAATAAGCACGGCTAGTTTATGACAGCTGGGCATAGTAGCAAATATCCTTGCTAAATGCTAAGCCCAAACAAATTTTGCTTAAATGATAAACCAAATCACCAAAATAAATAGCATAATCATTTCATGTAGCTGATTCCATGCGAATTTGTACCAAACAGACAAATTTACTTTTATTTCTTTATCTTCTATTTCATTTGTTTGAGTGTTCGCAATTTAAGTATTTAAATTTACAAAAGAATTTTAAGTGTTTTTCTTAAGGGGAGGAATTCTTCAACTGTTAAGCAGTAGCGAAAAAAAATACAATCGAAGATAGATATATTTTTTTTGCAATCTATAAATTTATTGCACAAGTCAAAGCACAGAGTAATAAAAACAGATTTACCTGTTTTATTATTCCATAGTCAAGCAAATAACTATACACTGTGTATAGATGGAATGAGTTTTCATAAGGGTGCAGAAGCCTTGTGCTGGAATTCATTATGCAGAATTAGGATACCACTTCAGCTTTGCACCGCCAGAATAAACACTGTATATTGCTCATCCACCAAGTCCCAATCCCTAGGCCCATGCTTTTCATTCACTTTACCTTGAAACCAGACATATTCACTTTGAATCTCCACTTAAATTTCCATGTGAGTAGATAATGGCATTACACACTGTGGCACGGTGGGGCCTCCTTTCATTCATGAAAATCAACCCAGACGAAGCCAAGGGCAATTCCAACCAGAGCCTAGACAGACTGATCAATATTCATCAACTCCGAGAGAAACAAGAGTGCTGTGCAAATAATGGAATGTTCCTCTCTCTCTCTCTCTCCTCAGAATTCCTGTAGTAGAACACGAGTGCTTAGTCTCTTGCCTTTTTGAGATGTGCTTTTTAAAGATGAGCTGTGGTATCTAGAAATCATTGCTTTTAAATTAATGATTCCTTAAATTAAAGGCGAAGTACATGTATACCTATTGGTTATCGGAACCCTTCGATTGTTTTAATACAAAACTAACAAGTGAAATTTCATTTCAAAAGGTGGTTGCGTTTTTGAGATTTAATCTAGAGCAGTTATGTCCACGCAGGAAGAATAATCCTTCATTGGAGTAAACATTCTGAGAAATATTTCATGCAGAAACGTTTCTCAGATTGAAATGTTTTTGAATCCCTTTCTATAAAACCACATTCCTTCGAAGGGAATTGTTTCTCAAAATTATCAACAGCTGGAGTGCTTTTACCTGGCAAGTTTTAATAGTCATCATTTTTTGGAGTAATTACCAAAGCTATTCCCTCCCTTTAAAACAGCTTTGTCGTCAGGAAATAACCAGTCAAAATATAAGAAGAACTAAATATTTGTACTTTTCAGTTTCATAATAGAATAAAAACACATCAATATAATGTGTGTAACTGTAAATAACTGTTCTTGAGCACAAGATACATTAAATTGATAAATAAGACAGAATGAGTGTACGGCCAGATATTACGTAACTTAATTGCTTTAACTTGATCTCGTTTATACCTAAACCTTTTTATGCAACTGCCATTTTTTATCAAGTCATGCAGTATACATGTACTGCTCATACCCCCAAAAATCCTGAATATTTTTTCCTCAATTTGTTTTGGGATAAGGGGAACTAAAGTTTGTTTATTATTTGCTTCTATTGACAGAACAAATCACATTATAAATGTACTGTAATAGGGCCTACCGGTCCAGGAAGTATCGAAAAGTGCAGGGAAAGTCCAGAAAATTCAAGAAAAGCGTATACTGTATTATTATAACCAATGGCGTATTTTTTAGAGTGTGTGATAGTTATTTGTTAAATGTATCTGAATCCATTGGTCTAAGAAAAACACAAATCTGGAAATGTGCAGTGTTTGCTCTGAACTTTTTCAGTAACCAAGGGCGTCGATCGCTACTGAAAAGTAGGGGGGACGGGTGAGCAAGTCTTGAAAAAATACAGCTTACATAATTGGCCCAAAATACCATTCTGCGCGTGGTCCATCAGAAAAATGAAAAAACATTTCACCGTTTGTTCGCTATTCTTTTAACAAAAGTTGTAATAAAATATTACATCAAGAAAATGGTGTGTATTTGTTTATTTTGTTGCATATTTCTAATGAACAGTCAATCAAAAAGTGGGGGGGACATCTGATATGCTGTCCCCTCCAGTCTAAAAAGTGAGGGGGACATGTCCCCCCCGTCCCCCACCCATCGACGCCCTTGTCAGTAACTAGCTGGACCATTTAGCTTGTCTTTCCAGTAGTCCCCCAGCTTTTCCACTTGTCCATATTTCATATGAAATAGGGATGCTTTTTAAAACTGAACTAGTCAGCCGGACCACTTGGAGAGAACGTTGACTGGTCCTCAGGTGTTTTACCTAGCACTTGGCCAGCGGACAACAGTAAAGAAGGGGGCAATGCTGTTGTGAACAAAATCTTTACATTTCAATTCAACATAACTTTATATTCTACCCGTTTGGTTTGCATCCCATCCAGTTTTCATTAATCCAAGGTTAATGAGAGAGGAAAGAAAAAACTATCAATGTTTATGTACATGCACCTCAGCCTGCCATGCCCATCCGCCAAATATACAGTTTCCACTTAACTACAATTATCTCAACTCTGGAGAACCAGCAAGCGAGCACTAATTGCTACTGGCTGTTCTACTCCCAAAGCCAAACGTGAAAAAATAAATTGCAGTAAATTCTCATATTTCCAATGATATGCGCATACTGAATTAAGTTTCATTGATGATTCTGCACGTCGGGGAGGCAGATTAATCCCAACTGGGTAAGTAATACCGCAACCCAGACCTCAGACGGACCAAGTGATCAATACATTGTCTCTGTTATCAGACCTTAAATACACATTACAAACACTGCAAACGCTACATCTTGTCACTGTCCAGGATACTCGCTAAATCGGAAAATGGGTATGGTCTTACAGTCCAGTAAAGGGCAAAGTTAATTTCTTCATTATCCCTGAAGACGAGAAATAAACCATGCAACAATTTATTAATTTACTTCTTTTTCATTTTTTTTTTCAAGAGAAGTATAAACCCTTTTTCAATGTGATGTATTTTTTTAATTACTTTAAACAAATTAGCCTTGTAATTTGTATAGTTTCTGGAAGAATTCCATCAATGTTCATTAATACAGAAAAACACAAATCAACAGGCATAATTCCAAAACATGATAGTTAGCTTATGGTTAAATAGTCCAAGAACACCTGACATGCCAAGTAAAACTTCCCCTACTAATAAATAATACCATATAGCTCCATGACTGATTACTTATTAACAGCTTCAATTTTGTTTGGCACTCTTGTAATGGAATTCTACACAAACCACAAAACGGCCTTGGTTTATTTCAAAACCACAACAGATTGTAAAGGCTTGTGATGGACTGGCCCTTCTA
>CM021538.1:6326653-6340315 GCA_010994315.2 Pisaster ochraceus | reverse complement strand
TCTCTCTCTCTCTCTGCGTTGTGGTGGTCCAATCATATGCAACTGCCATCAACACTGAGTGCTATTTTCATTGAACTTCCTTGAACTTCATTTAGGCCTATGTTTTGATTTTCAAAAATGTTAATTTTGTTTACACCTACACATGTAGCTAAACTGATACACGTGTCACAGAAGATTCAATAAAAAGTAAAGTCAGGGGAGGGGTCTTGAAAAGTTGATAACTTCTGACCACTTTCTGGTGTAACAACCGCCTCTGGGCTGTCAGCTCTAAAACATTAATTATCAGTCACACAATGCCATGTTAAGACTATTTTCATGCCTATTAACAAATGGAGATCTTTAAATGTGTATTTTACAAGGGTGTTTGCTGTTGGTTCTGTAATTGACTAACAAAACTGAACAGAAAATTGCAGGAAGTTGTATGGATCCAGACTCGTAGTAAGTTTTTAAGAAACCAAGTAATAAACCACAAATCTTAAGATGGTAGGTACATGAATAGTACTGGATTTAAGCCATATGTACAAATGAACATCTCAGTGTCTTTGGGGCACTCTGCTTTGAATTTGTGCGCCCTCAACTTCATCATCCATTTCCACTTTAAATGGATTGAAAGTGAGTAGATTCTGGACACCCCATTTTTTAATTTAAAGCAAATTTGGACAACCTGTTTGCAAATTCTGGCTAACTCTGATTGGAACCGTACATCCTGAAGTCATCTTCAAGAACAGTCTGCGGAACATGGAGAAGACCTTCTGACATGAATCACCAGCTGAGGCTCGGGAACGCCAAGAATCATTGACAAGAAGAGACTGAACAGACTAAAACGCTGGGCAGGGATTTCACATTGTCTGAATGTAAGTGTCACAAGGACTATTGAAGTAGGCAGGGCATTCTTAGGACGAGGTGTACAGCAACACTGAGACAGCTCCTTGCTATGATTTGAATCAAGATAATCTCCACAAGCAACAGTGAAAATGGTCTACCGCAATATTCAGGAACAGATCCAGGGGTTGGTTTAGGGGTTCGCACCCCTCCCTGCTCTTGACAACTTTGTCTCTCTTAATTTGTTATCTTCCTTCTTTTTGAATTTTTTTTCTATTTGTAAACTTTTAACTTGTGCCTCCAGAGCAATAGCCCTGATCTTGCTACAGACCTAAAATCCCATTGCCCACTTGTGTTGCACCCATAATCATCGCAACCTTAAAATAAATATTAATAGGTTTTTGAGTGTGCGTGGGTGTGTGTGAGTGTGTTTATTTGTTTCTTTGGTTTGTTTGTTTTGGGGTTTTTTGGGGGTGGGATCTCCCTGGTAACATTCCTGGATCCTCTCCGGATATTTTGATGGATAACTGAAAAATATCAGTTTGATGTTTACGAAGGATGATAGTAGTATTGCTTTGGTTATTGACTTTGGAAAGAGGAGAGATTGAAAATTATCCATGAACATTTATTTTATTTGTTATGAAAGTATTTGTATAAAGAGGCAGATATAATTGATATAAAAACTACTACTGTCCAGCTTGTTATTTTGTTTGTTTTTTATATTTTCAAGGGTAGTTTGTGACACGCCAATACGTATTATATAGTCTACAAACATACATGCTGGAATTCCCCTTTTCGAAATTATATTACTATTTACTTATTTTAAAACTTTATGAATGAATGAAAAACATTCGTCAACTTCCTCCTTCCCAAAAATAAGTTTTGTTGTTTTTACCATTTGTCATACGAGAAGATTATTTTGGTTAAACTAAAGTGGTTGGAACAACTTTCATTTACGCTACATTGCTCTCTTTTATGCTTTTCTCTGCATGGTATAGTGTTTTTCAAGAATGAGAAGGAGTCTGGTCGTCATTGATTACAATGCATTTGCCACAAGAATTAATTTATAACCGGAAGAAAAATGTTGTCAATCAATCGTACTTCTCGGGTTTATTCTTCCCACGACATTGGTGTTTAATTTGTAACAAAAATGAAAAGTAAACGACCGACAGTTACTGATCCATACGGTTACTAATCCATACAGGTACGGAATATGGTATAATATTACTTATTATATTAGTAATAAAACTGATATTACTAATAACATTGGGTAACAATTAAATGATATTGATCATTGTGCCATGCTAAAATAATCATTATTATGAGCCGAAACGTGCCAAACGTCTACGGAAATGGTTCGCTGTTAAATGCTGTATACGATCCACGACACAATGGTAAGGCAATCAAACGGAAACGTGATCATTGAGAGACGCAGTGCAAAGTATGAATTTTGTCACACTCAGTTCCGTGTTTTTATTATTGTATATTGTGTACATGTACAGGATTTCAAAACATTTACTTTATTTCTACGTTTGAAAGGGTCTCACCTGCCTTTTGGTGCGTGGTGCACCGCGCCGCGATGCACTGCCACACAATCGGCCAGCTTTGATATTTACTTTCGTTATCGTAGATTTTCCATATTTGGTAAAGCAACGTGTGGAGCAGTTTAGGGTCGCTCATGTGAGGCTTTGTTATGAAAATCGCTTAACTTCCGGGGTACCGCGAAAAGATCATTACGTCAGGAATCGGTCATTATTTCTTACCAGGGGGGTTTAGTACTGACTGTGGCGATGACGAAGCATTACAGATATAGAACAACCAGAAATCTAACGCGAATATGTATTTATTTCACACTTGCATGATCAATTCATGGTATTGGTCTTTCTTCTCACTTTACATACACTAAAAACGATAGCAGAGTAATACGTGCACTGTTATGATAAAACCTTTCACCTTCAATCGAGTGGTACATGCCGCAACGCATTCCCGCCATCAGTGACGTCGAATGGCACTCCCCGCCGTATTTCCCACAATCCACTTCTCTATTTAGCTATTCCTATGGCGACCAATCAACTTATCAAAAGGGAACCCTCATTATAATACATGACATCACCGATATCCAATCAGAAGCCTTCCTCGTTATGTCATCAGTCATATGCTATTTTTAGATTACTTAGTCAATCTATAAAATGTGAGTCAGCACTCCGTTCGGAAACGTATTCAGAGATTTGCTTGCTAGTGAAACCACGATAAGCAGAGAGCTGTGAGCAGCTAGTTCGATACACGTAAAGGGGATTCCTCCTACATTGTTTGTACATTCAGTGACTCAACCAGCGTGTAACACCGTCGAGTTTATACGGGGGCTGAAACAGTTTATGTCCCGGGAAAAACACACAAGAAAGATGGAGACCGTTCAGTTTTACGACGATACACACAACCCATGGCTGAACAAGAAAAAGACCATGACGCTGGACCTTGTAAATGGTGGACCAGTGAAGAAAAGAACCACGATTGCTGTTCTTTCTACGCCAGACGTGCAGATGTTGAAACTGGCCTCACCAGAACTCGAAAAAATGATCATCTCCCAACAAGGAACGGTGTGTACCACACCGACACCAACACAGTTCATCTGCCCCAAGAACGTTACCGATGAACAGGCGGCGTTCGCTCAGGGTTTCGTCGAAGCCCTTCAGAGTTTACATCAGGGGCAACCGAACTCACAAGATGATGGTGATGATGAAAATCAAGACCAAGACGACAGCCAGATCGCATTCATGCAGGTTATCCAGCAAGCCCCGTCACAACAGAACTCATGTATTGTTACAACGGCGAACGCCACCGCTGCGGCGGCCCTGGATTACAACCCCGCCATGCACACCACCACAAGCCTGCCCGGTGCCACTGTGAGTTACCCAAGCCGAAGTTCCGCCATCGCCACGACGATGTCAACAGTCGACACAACCGTCATCAACAACGGGTGGTCGCATGTGTCGCACATCAAACAGGAGCCGCCAGAGCAGTCCCAAATAGTACCCGTGTTCCATGGGCATGGTGCCACTCCTCCCCTGTCCCCCATCAACATGGAATCGCAAGAGAGGATCAAGGCTGAACGTAAACGACTGAGGAACAGAGTAGCGGCCAGCAAGTGCCGACGACGAAAGCTTGAGCGTATCTCCCGCCTTGAAGACAAGGTTAACGATTTAAAAACACAGAACACAGAGCTTTCCACCACAGCCACCAAACTGAGGGAACAAGTATGCCAGCTGAAGCAGAGTGTCATGGAACATGTGAAGAACGGTTGTCAAGTTATGCTTGCACAACAACTTGCTTTCTAGAGTGATAATGTACACTGCTCAACTCTTGTAAATAATGGAACAGTTTCATCTTTTAAAAAAATATATGTAAATATTTGTCAAAGTTTTTCTTTTTGAGTTGGAAATTTTAAAGTACTGAACGTTGGGGCGGGCCTCACGTGCTGGATAAAGTGCTGAGGATGATTCAAAACTGCATGGACATGGAGGAGTAAATTTCCAACTAAGTAAAGATTTGTTAAGCGAGTTATCGTTCATAAATTTAAGCCATAAATTGTTTTACAACAACAAAACTGGTTGAATTAAAATACAAATCCGTAGGATTTTTAAACCAAATCTCTTGATAAAGCTTCTGAAAAATGCTTTTAAACTCTTTAGGCGCGCTTATCCGCATATTTGATTAGGAGTAGAGGAATGGGGTTGTGAACAAAGACCATTCGACCTTCGCGCATGCATAAATAAGCCCCTATCGATTTCGTACTGGTTAGAACGTGCATGATCTGTTCAGCAAATTTTGCCGTCGCGTCGCCACTCACCGACCGTCAACGGCACACAGCGCGCTGAAACCGCTGGCCCAACAGCCAGCGTGTTTCCGCCGCATGAATTTTGCCATAATTATTACAAAGTCTGTAGACTGAGCGAATGCCTGCGGCCAGGCAATTGCAACCTAGCTATTTCAGACGCTTTTGGGGTGAAAACCTGAATTTTAATTAAAAATACCCGTTGCCATAGCCAGCTAGTACAAATTACAAGCCTCTCTCGCTGGTTGCGGTCGGTGTATGTTTTTGCAGGCGATGCGCGCTGATAATACGTTGTGGCCTCGGTAAATTTATGCACAGTTCATGCCAGTATTTTATTTTGGGGTCATGTCATTGACCCAGAAGGAATTTATTATTGTACAAGGACAGACGATTATTGTTGTCTCTCGCGAGGACAGATTGCCGCAGGAACATGGTTTAAATCCTGATGGCTTAAAGGGTTACGGTTTTGGCGAGATGAAAACAATTTTATGATCATTAATCCACTCAATGGGTTAAGTCTGCATGATAATTGAGTGTAAACATTGCCAATAAAATTGTATACATGTTAATGACATATTTCTGCTTTAAATCATAATATCCTTGAGGTTTTTGCAAAAGTATCTAATTGAAATGGTATTTATCAGTCTGGTTGAGAAATTATTTCAACTGCAAATTCAAATGTATGGGAGTATAACCCTGCCAGATTTGCATAGTAAAGACTTTCCGACGACTTGTGAAAATCATTGAAATTGGTTGATCTGAATATAAAAATCTGGAAATGATCAACAAAACTACGACTTTACGGATGCAGAAAAAAAGACTATGGGTTGTAAAATATATGCAAATCTGTACGCCACAATGTGGCATTCTATGAAATGGCATGATGCCACAGTTTATGTATATATTTGAAGATATCCATTTTCAAGTTGACATGGCGGTAGAAAGAATGCACGCATTGTCACACAGTTCTGCCATGGCAGAGATGTCTTGCCAAAAGACTGCGTTTGTTTAAAGGAATTATTGAAATAAAATTGTGAAAAAGGAAAAGAAATGAACTTGTTTGTCACATTGTTTTCTTTTTATAGGATGATGCCTTTTTTGGAGTCTTTCTTTCAGTAATTATTTTGTATGGGTTGATGAGTTAATGATTCTGCAGAATGTTCCAGCTGAAAATTACCAAATTTGTCCATGTTCTGATGACAATTTAGGAAATTTAATGTAAATATCTCCCTGATTGTTGTACAAAATCTGATGCAAATGTTGGCAGCTCTGCATAAGTGTTTACCATAAATACAATTTCATTTTCACCTGAAAACTAAATTAAGGAAATGGCGAAGTTCATGAAGCATTGCAAATGAATATTTTCAGTTGTGTTGGGTTTTTTTAATTTTTGTATTTATGAGATATCGCCTAACACCACAAGGCCTGACGGCCCTCCAAGGTGAGGGCTACACTTAACTGATTTGGACCATCCAGTGTCCACCCAAATCAACTGTCACCTACTGGGGCTGAAAGTGAAACAGGGTTGCCCCTGACAAAGTCCATAAGGATGTATTGGTATCATCCACTAGGAACCTGGCCAACTTTTTACGAAGCAATTACGGTTAAGTGCCTCGCTCGGGGGCACAAGTGTCATGACCAGGATTCGAACCCACATTCTGCTACTGATAATACCAGAGCTTGGGTCCAGTGAACTAGACCACTCAGCCACAACACGCCTCTTACAATAAGGAAATCAGTTGAAAAGTTGCATGAGCGTAAATAAGTACTGACTTCTGGACTACGCATCACTTGTTATGGAGTCTGAATGAGGCTTTTGGTGCTCCTTAGTCAATTTGATTGGGAGATGTGATTTACCAAATTGTGTAATCTTAAGAGAAAAAAATGCTTTCTATACACTTCTTTCAAAAGTACAAAATCTGTGTCATAAACACGATGATAAAATTTTACAATTTCAAAAAAATGGTTTGTCCGTTTCAAGTTTGTTTTGGTTCCTTGAAAAGCAGTATCATCTATGATCTTTGCAAAACCAACCAAAACTAAAAAGGGGTAAATTTCTGTTTCTGGTTAATACATGTACATCAATTCAAGCAATAACAACTAAAGGGCTTTTTCTTTACAATTCAGTGCAGTTAAAGTGGGGTCGGAAAGTATTTGATATTTTTGTAATCTCCATGATTTCCTGGGTTGGGTACATAATTCAGTTATTTGACCAAACTCCACACCTGTAAAGATTTTTCAGTAATTCTAACCTGTGGATACGGGTCACATCAGATCAGGGGTCCCTAAACACGTGGATCAACTGATGAAACGAAAAAAATCTGGGTTGATGAATGAGCCTCTGTTGTCAATAACCTAGCGAAATGAGTCACTGTTTGGCTGTTAATGCATAGAGTTTCCTGAGAATTCCCCAAGTATTCCAATAAGGAAATTTGTCCCTGTCACGGAGTTTGTGCACAAACTACAGAATTCAAAACTTTTGTATTTTTATTTTTTTTATTTGTAATAAAAGAAATAATGGTTATATAAGTACATCACCAACGTTGCCAGTGTGGTTTCTAGTCACGCAACCTGTAACTTTGACAAATAATTTTTCAAAGTTCCTCAGAAACAATTTCTGTATTATGAACACTCAAATAAAGCGAAGACCTTGCTGATGTAGAAAGGGGTGCAAAGCCCCCTCCCCCCCGCCCACAAAATAACACAAGGAAGTGTCTTGTGTTAGACTAGATCAACCACAATCAAATTGTGGAGCAAGGGCTAAGTTTACATTAAATTGTCTTTTTATACAGCTTTTTATTTTCCAATGCAAAGATAAGGGTTTTAATTTTTTTCAAGAAGTTTATAGAAGGAATACATGTACATGTATTTCTATTTGAAAAACAAATTATAACACAGCTCAGTAGGTCACAAAAACGAGCACACCCTCCCAACAAAATTCAGTATTTGCAATGTTCGTGTTTCTGAATTAAATTCATGTATCTGTTAAGGAATGTATAAGGTTCAATTTTGGGGGGTTCCCACCAGAAAACAAACAATGACTTTTATTATGATAAAAATGTCACATGATGCAACTTTGTCATTGCAAAATATGAGGAAACTCCCTGGCACACCTGACTTTGTACAATGTTTTTCCTCTTTTTCAATGGCATGAAAAAAGGATGCAAGTAAGAGGAGTAACATGCCATATCGCTCCCACCAATCATTCTCATCAGACATTTCTGTACCTGTGTTTAAGTTTTTTGTCTTTGCCTTCTCCTTTCCCGACAGATATCCCCTTTTTTAGTCTGCCTCATTCACTAATTAATTACTTGTTCTCCCTCTCATTCCCACGTTGATATTGTCTTGTGTGTTTCCAACCTCTTGTGGTTAAACAAGCCCCTTCCCTCTACCCCCTTACCCCTTATCCTTCTGTGTGATTTCTGCCTCTCTCACTCTTTTCATTTTTTCCCTTGCCTATATCTCTTATCACCAATATGCCCATTTATGTGTGCTGTGTTGTCATTTAGCCTTCGAGACATCAGGACAATAACTATTTTGTTTATTTAAACTAATGCTTAAATCTGTGTTTATGTTTCTTGGCAGACATGGTACTTAGGGGAGATAAATTATAAACATGCATGGACAATAATCATGAAAGAGTTATACAACTGTGAAGTTCAATAGATTATTTTTTAAAGAATGGATGAACTTGGGGAATAATTTCCATGATTTTGTTGTGAGTCATAGCTACTTTGTTTTTCACTAGTCTAAGCTGTGACATTTTGAAATATAACTTAGTCAGGCAAGCACCCTTCCCAACCCTACCGAATGCGATGAAGCCCTCCATAACAAAAAAGTTAATTGTGGACATTCAAAATCTATAACATTATGACAAATTACATTACCAGTTGATTGTTCAACTTCATTCATGCTTCATTTGATTTGGCCTGCCTGAGCTATTAATTCATGGCAGAAATATCACTGCACTTTGCCTTGATTTTTACACCATGAACATTGATCTTCACCCTGGCAAATTACTGTGAGATCAACCGATGAATAAACTACGCACAAAAAGAAATGCTATGAAATTGTGGTGGACTTGCTTCGCAATTTGTTTTTTAGTGGTTCGCCAACCCCCACGGATACCAACCACTGTGAACACAGTGTAAGTCATCGTTGGTTTGCTCGTTGATGATTTAAATGTAAAGCCCTGAATTGTTTGTAAAGCTCTATCATTTCGTTCATACCATGCAATAATTGACATCAAAACATGCCCAGTACGTTCGTGGCACTCTTCGCTTGTATCCATCGACTGCCCAATATTTATGCCTTCTCTCTGTTATTTGCGACAAATTAACAGCGTGCCAACGTGTACAATATTATAGATGTGCAAGCATGCATGAGCATGCGTGGAGTACGACGATGCGGCCATTGTAGTACAGCCAGAAGTGAATCAGCTGCCCACACAATGGTCAACACGATGAGTCATGGGGTTTCCCATACTATCGTGATACTACTCATCATTGCTCTCTTTCTGGCAAATAGTATTAGCACCAGTAGTCTAGTAGTACAGTACAGCATAGTAGGGCATGGCCTACAATGGTGTACAGTTACAAATAACGTGTTGAATGTTCGTGTATTGTAGTTTTGATGTTGTGCTTTCATATTTTAGTATTCATATATTTATGTATGCCACATACCAGGATCCAGGAAAACGTATTCGTGTACACACAATACGGATATAAAAGAGCAGTTTGCATTAGCACACCATATAACACAGGTTTGGCTGTGTGTATGGTGGGGTTTTCAGGAGCAACCTAGTTCACTATAGGAATGTACTAAGTCCTTGTGTACGAGATAGTCCAGACATCATTATAAAGCGTGATGGACCACCATGGTGCAGACTACAAAGGACCACGGTTTAAATTTGATCCTGGTTTGAATTTGATCATGGTTTGATAGAAAAACAAATTTAATTACGACAAAATGATATCCGAATCTGTGTGACGTACTTTTTTCTCGGACAAAATCACTGAACTCCAATGTTTTCGAACAGAGATTCATAAATATCAGTTATGACGTGTCTTCCACAAATTTGAAACCCAATAACATTTTACCCTTTTCACAGAAACACTAACGGCAATCACAGGAAAATCACAGTGTAGAAATTTGTTAGAATAATTATGTTGATGTTGCGGTTGCGCTATGAATGTTCTAGAAACATTCGATTCTCTTTCCTAGCCGAAGGCATAGAAACCATGGGGAAAGAACAGACTATGGATCTATGCGACATACATGAAAGGATTTATGGCCCAAACCCGTGTCCTTCGTTTCTCCGAACGCATTTCCTAACATTGCACCACACAATGGCCCCTACGTCAACTTCGAACTATACAATTCGCGGACTCACGTGACGCCGCTTTTCAATCGTTCGGTGGTGTGTGTGGAAAAGCAGCGTCACATGACATCGGTAGCTTGGCTGTGTTATTTTTCCACAACAGCTACCGCGGTTATGTTGTACACATAATATTTTGACTGATACAGAAATCAATACGAGTTATTGAGAGGGTATGCCATCAGTAGTGGTATCGTGAAAGCTACTTTGCTTGCCGTAATTAGATTATGAGGATTAAGGTGTAACTGCGAAATGATACGCAATTTTTGAATGGTTTCAGTTGTCAAATCGGGTCAATCTGTATCACATCACACCACATATCAGTTCAATGCAGTCAGTCGTATGTCATTATTTTGCGTTCTGCCAACGGATCGTCACCGTCACCACATAAATGACACTCTTATTAGAAAAGGTTTCCCCGCCGGAATAATAAAATATTTTGTTTTTTTTCAAAGGATGTGTTGCACGTGTATGTATGTGTTGTGAAATCATTGCTCTGTGATAAAATTGTAAACATTTCAGCAGAATTTTGTGTTCCTGTGTAAGCTTTATCTGTTTCTTCCATGGCGTTCCAATCGGCGTGGGTGGTCCAATTAATTTGAACGAAAATCCACCTGGCCACCCCATAGCATGATGTTATAAAGTGTAAGGTTAACAAGTAAACTGGTACACCAAACGGATACCAAAACAAGAACCAGAATATTACAGCGGTCTTTTCACCAACTGCAGTACTGCAACACTGCATTTTGAACCTACGCGAATAGTATACTTCGAAGAAAGAAAGTGCCTGTCAAGAAGGTGACACTTTTACAGCGCCCTCTCGCGGCAAATGTGCGTATACAATTAAAATGATTTTAGACTACAAATTTTAACATTTCTATTGATTTTTTCGAAAACTTTGTCTTAGAAATCTATGGTTGGAACATTTAAGTCGATAAAAGTTTAATTTCACATGTTAAACTGTTGCTATAGGACACATTTTGTCATATTTACAAGTGCTTTTCTTAATGACACAATACATTTTTATTGTATTTTTGTTTGGAGGGAGTGCAAAAGGCCAATTTTTAAGTACACCTATTTATAACACCTAAATTTGATTACTCCTCCAAGAAATTGATGTTGACTTTATTGAGCCTTTTCAGTATTGTTGTTCCATTTAAAATTAAGCTTGTTTATTCATTCCAGCAAATTAATAAAAAACTGAAAAGTTCAAAGGTTCCAACTAAGATGCCTCAATAATTTCCCATTGTGCCTATGGAAAAGGACACCATTGATTTTTGAAAAAGTAAATTATTGCCCATCCTCTAGTTTTTCAATAAACAGCATAAAATAAAACCAAAAAAATATGAAAGTTTCACAAAATTCAGTGGTGCAACAAAACGGTTTATGCGTGATGTCAGGGATTTGGTTCATGACTTATTCAGGTTGTGGCAATAAACACAAACAGTGATTAATGGGCAAATGTTTCCTTGACTTTCGCAGTAATTCTCTGGAGGATCGAACTAGAATGAATTATATAAACAGTGAATATAGAAACTGAAAGTAACCTTTTTCTTCTTTTTTCAATTAATCTTGACCAATCCTGTACTTTCGGTATTTCAAAATACTTGTCACTTTTAAAATCTATTCAATGCGACCTTAGACACTGTTTAGTAAGTAGAATTTGCATTTACAGTTTATTCCTCCGTGGTTTTACAACCTAATTGTATTCTTAAAACAACTTAAGTTTACATCAGGACTTCTCTTATCCTTCTTTAAGTAACTCGGGTCTGGAAACAAATTCCAAATTGTCTTTACAAATACCAGTAACTAAATAATTTGTAAAAGTCCATTCAGTCCATACAAAGATTCCTTTAGCCTGTTGAACAGGCCAATATTTTGTCTATTTATTTTTGAAAAAAATCAATCTTGGGTCGTTGATAAACTATGTCCTAAGGGACCCATATTGATAGACAATCAACAGTCAGACAATTCACTCACCCTCCCCCACCCCCCACCCCCACAAGGTTAGGTTTTACCGTGGGGATTTGGCATACATGACTCAATAGTATTTTTCCTGGTCATTACTTATTGCTTTAATTTTTCTCCTTGTCAACTTGGAAGTTGGGTTAATCAGAGATCTGAAAGTTTACAGGCAATCCTGGTGACCCAGCATGACTGCCATGGTGTCTTCCTTGCTTGGGGGCCGGCCAGGACTTGTCTCAAGTGTCTCCGGGGACACTCCCAGACAGTTTTTCTTTTTCTATTTTTGTTTATTTTTAAAAAATTCAATTGCCCCTTTCTAATTAGCCACACAGATACTGCTGAAATTGGCTCCACACAAATGACTCACTTTAGGCCACTTGGGGGTTTAAAACAAATTAAGTTACGAAAAGCTGTTAGTCTCATCCCTCGCCCCCTCCCCTTCCCACTCCCTGTGTCTGCCATGTACAATCTGTTTACTCTACACCTAGACAATGTGGGTGGAGTTGTTCAAAAACTGTTAAAATCAGCAGTCAATACATGTAGATGATCTGTAAGATTCTTGCTCTAGAGCTATGTTGGATGACCAACGTAGCCAATCTTTTGCTATCATGCGAGCATAAAATACAAAAATTTTATTGTTGATTATTTACTATGTAAACTCCACCTAACATTACTAGTATCTATGATGTCTGCTCGTTTACAAACAGCCAAGGTTAACTTCTACTTTATGCTTGGTAGCTTAACCTAAAACACCTCCATAAAAAAATGTACTTTTCAGAACAATAGAAGACCCCCCAAAACAATTGAGTGGAAACAAAGAATACTGTTCAGAGGTATTTAAAAGAAAGCACCTTCATTAAATAGGGTTAACTTGGTAGTCCTCTTGTTGGCCGTTTTGAGTGTCACTTTTTGGTTTCACTCAGAAAAGTCAATGTTAAAATTTTCGATTTTGTTTTCTTCTTCTTTTCTCAAAAATGTGGATGGGTGGGTCACAAGAAATAACTGAAAATCAAAATTCGGTTTTTATTTTAAAAAAATAATTAAAAAGTATATAAATTTACAATGGAAAAACTAGAAGAAGAAAAAGTACCCAGCTGCCAGATCATCAATTTAATTCCTGATAAACTACAAAGTTGTTTGTTTAAGACAGAAAAAAAACTATCGTAAACTATCTGGTTCATTTGAGGCATTGCTTTGTTGTTCTTCAGTGTATAGATTATATTATGAAGCCATTCAATATTTAAAAATCGAAAATTGGGGTGGGTGGGTTGGTGGGTCAAAACATTTTCGAACAAATTTAGATTTGTTATTTTTTCTTACATTGACTATTCTCTAGCCCCTCATTTTATAGGGCTAATAAATAGGTTTATTTTGCTACATGAAATAATAATTGATCCTCAATGACGAACACACCCTCCAATGAATGTTCAGGAGGGTGCACTACTCTCCATGATACTACTCAATAGACAGACATTAAATTCTAATTAATTTAATAACCACCAAAATAATAATAATAAATTACATATACGACCGAAGACCGAAGATGTCAATTTCTTTTTTAAAGTTGACATCTTTAGCTGACGACCGAAGATGTCAAATTTTGTTAAGGGAGTAACCAGGGATGTGATAGGCTGTTGAGAAAAAAACCTGAACTCTGAGCGCAAAG
>CM021538.1:6305643-6323651 GCA_010994315.2 Pisaster ochraceus | reverse complement strand
GGGGGGGACTGGGGATACAGTGATGTTGGCCTTGCCAGTGTGCGGAGATCATTAAATGTATGGCGCCCTCCTTCGACGGCGCGTGCCTCGTAACCTTGGCACTACGATGATGTACACGGGACATACCTGTATACGTGTACATCATGTTGGTACATGTACATACTACATACATTGTACTTCCTTGACAGGTTTCCCATAACATGTGATGTGTCAATTAAACATCAACAAACCATAGAGCTACCGCCATAATCAAGTCGACTATATTACATAAGTTTACATAGCGTTTGTTTGTTCCAAAGACACCATATGCCGTGCTGGGCTTAGAAAGTATGGGGTTGTTTCGATACCCTTGGTGGTGAAAGAAAGGTAAGAAAACTCGCCATCGAATCGAAATCGATCACTTTTTAAAATAATCAGCTCAGTCTAGATCATTGACTCACAAACTTTTTTCATTTTTTTTACAAAACATCAAATATTAATTTTTTTACTAATTAAAGTATCGTATAAAATAACATGTCATTGCTAATGGGACATCAATAGAACTGTGGGTCCCATGTGTTGTGCAACCCACGTGAAAAGAATCTAGATAGAATACAGCACAGGGGCTTGCCCCACTTTTTCTGGTATTGTCTGGCAGCACAAGAACTGTTTGTCGACAAGGAGGCCAATAATACCTGGTATTCAACATGCTTTTGAGCATGGATACCAGTTAGTATCAGCTTCTAGTCGACAAAATGGTCATTGTGCAAACTTGGCCAATGTGCACCACCTTACCTTGTAAGTTGTAATTGTCATGGCTTTCATTCTCCCACTTTTCCGGGTTGTTCTAAAACCCCTCGACCCCCTCGACCCCTCGACCCCTCGATGTCCGCCCGTAATCGAAACGTGTCTCAATTCCAATTCATAAAACATCGCTTTACGGCGGAGTAAGAGCAGTAGGCCC
Source organism: Pisaster ochraceus (assembly GCA_010994315.2). Taxonomy (NCBI): domain Eukaryota; kingdom Metazoa; phylum Echinodermata; class Asteroidea; order Forcipulatida; family Asteriidae; genus Pisaster; species Pisaster ochraceus. The sequence continues at coordinate 6,322,708 of CM021538.1, read as the reverse complement.
ATAGAGTTATATATAGGACTAGTAGAGGGCGCACTGGTAATGCTACATGCACAAACGCAACGGGACCGCAAGGAGGCACGCGCATCATTTTGTATGATGGCAACATTGAATACGAATTACGCGGTATGCTTGCTAAATACACATTATGCGGTCTATAAACAAAACAGAGCGGCTTTATAAAAGTTGTTTCGTGGGGTTTAGGTTATTTGTTTCAATAGAGGATGAACACACACATGCCACGACCACGATTTATTGTCCAAAGTGAATGAATATTTATTCTAAAATATTATATTTATTCAGGGATTGTTAGTACTATAAACGGTCTTCACTGGCATTCATAAATTTCACAGTAAACCCTTTCATTGTTAACCATTGCTCCGTTGCAACACGCACAAATAGTTTAGACGTTGTTTTTGACTACTTAAGAAATAGCCGCCGCGCTGCCCTTGTCGGGCCGCGTACCTAGGCTAGTGCGTTCTCTAGTTCCTATATATAACTCTATGAGTAGGCCCTATGTATATGGCCGGGGGTGTGGGAGACTGGCAACAATCCCAAAACACATGTGGGCAATGGTCAGTCGGGTCTATATCCTCGAGCTCCGCATAGAACAAGTAGTAATTGTTGACACAGGACAGGAGCGATCAGCCGGAAATGGGTCTGCCCGATGATCATCACGTAATGAGTTGGTCGTAATCGTACTCGGGCGGTCAACGCAGGTTCCCAGTTGGGATATAATCTTATTCAGGCTCGATTTTTTTATTTCTGTACATCAAAATTGCCACAGGACCCGATCTCAGCCAATCACGCGCAGTTTGCTTCGTGCATCTGTGTGAGAGGCGCAACACCACGTGTATGGGTCTGTCTCGTACGCTGTGATGTGCGAGGCATGGTATAAATAATGTATGAAGTAGTCGACGCCAGCATACAAAACTTTCCGGTGATTGGCTGAGATTGTGTGCTGTGGAAATTTTGATGTACAGGAAAAAAAATCGCGCAAACTGCGAGCATAAGAGGTCGAGGGGGTCGTGGGGGTCGAGGGGGTTTTAGAACACCCCACTTTTCCAGATGCAGGCCTTCAATTTCATCTTGGAGAGGGCAAGGCCATTTTCATTTTGCAAAGAGCATTTCCATTGGAAAATATCGACTTAAAAGTCTATGGGAAACGTTTGAAGAGGCATCAAGGCCAAGACCAGGGCACCAGAGGCCATGGTCAATGTGTCCTTCATTGGCCTCTGTGTAATTCCAGAAAAACCTCCTATAGTTAATTCATGTCATTCACTTATAATCCTCCCCCACCTCCCTTTTTGGGGGGTTTTCTTTGTTTTTTCAGTGGCCCAGGGGCAGCTTTACAAGATTTTTCTGATGGAGCTTGAATGAACAAGACAATAATATCGCCAAGTCTTGCTGTGAGATTGCCAACGCACCTCTTGCCAGGATATTGTGCAGCTTATCAGGCAAACAAAGTCGCTGGAAGTCCGTAAAGCAGACAGTGACCGACATGGCCGAGCTGTTTCAAGAGAAGACACTTTCAAGTAAAGCCCATTCCGTGGTAGACACACAGGAGGCATTGCAGAATCGCGTGGTGGGCCTGTACTTCTCCGCATCGTGGTGTCCTCCCTGCAGACATTTTACTCCAATGCTGAGGGAGGTGTACGAGGAGCTGAGAACACGGGGGGCACCATTTGAAGTGGTGTTCGTTTCCTCGGACAAAACCGTTGAGGATTTGCGGCAGTATGTGATGGATGAACATGGTGATTGGTTGTATGTTCCGTTTGGAGATCCCTTAATTAGGTGATTATGGACACTATTCTTTATGCCGACATAAACAATAGACTTATATGTTAAGCCCCACCCTCCATACTAATCACCCTAGCAACAGCACTGCCAAGTAATGGGCAGCTTCCCCCTCTTTGAACGCCTTTCCATAAAATGAACCCCCAAACAAAGTTTTCATCCAAATATGAATGAAACTGTTTAAAACTTGCTGCTGTTTAGTGGGTGAAAAGCCTAGAGATTCTACCTATTAGCCAGCCATGGTTTTACTCCCCCCCCCCCCCCCCCCCCCCCACCTCACTGTGGATATCGTTATAGCCCGGTAAACAATGGAAAAGTACTTGGTATGTCTGCTGCCACCTAGTGTCCCAAAGTGTCCAATTGAAGTTTAGTTTTCATCCAGCTGTTTGCACTTGATGATCAGTGTTATAATCTGGGCAGCATTTACAGTTTACATTGATCTGCAATGGACCTGTTCCATTGCCCCTCATCGCTGATGAGGTCAAACAATGGAAATGTGTATGCACCACCCACAAAACTTTCAGCCAATGAGGTATGATATCATACATGTATGCAAGGGGTCTATATTGTGTCATCATGCACCTAATACCTGGCACACTGTATAGCTTTCAACCTCTCCACCCCCCACCCCACCCCACCCCACCCCACCCCACCCCACCCCACCCCACCCCACCCCACCCCACCCCACCCCACCCTACCCCACCCTACCCCACCCTACCCCACCCTACCCCACCCAGTCCCAGCCCACCCAGTCCCAGCCCACCTTATGCTAGTCTCATTTCCAAAACCTTTGCATTTTGCATAAAATTGGATCAAATCCAACAACAGAGATAGCTATTTAGATTGAACTTCTGACTTTCTGTGAAAGCAGCCTGTGAGTGGTAGTGCAATATTACGCGGTTTGGCAGTGGCTCATGAAAAAATGACAACAGAAATGTTATAAACCAAGACTAACCTTCTGCCTGCTGTTTATGACTCGGTCTTTCTGTAGGAGACCAAGGGGTCTAGTCTGCTGCCCTCTATCACCACACTTTACAAAGGTGCAGGTCATGCTGGCGACTCTTCAGTTTCTATCAATTGCAAAGCAAAATTGCTTAGATTTCCAGCCTTGAGAAAAAGATCGAGATTGTCTTGTTTTATAAAAACATCAAGAGATATTTTCATTTAATTTCCTCGCTAGTCATTATAAAGAAACATTGGAAAGTCCCTACATGGGATTGTTTAATATTCCCTCGATTCATTGACATGAGTCAATTGGGGCCGTGGGAGAAAATCCATTTACTTCAAATTTATTTCCAATCTCTCTTAAAGATGCTCCTTTTTGTAAGCTCTGGTTAAAGCACTAACAAGCGCCAGTAAGAAGCACTTTTATTAATGCTATGTTGTTGTTATTATTTTAATTCATACTCTTTATTATCATTGTAGACACAGGTATTTTGTTTGGGTTATAGTTTTTTAAACAATTTTATCTGCAGTTTTGCGAAACTAAAGGAATAATACACGTTTCTCATATTAGTTACACAGTCAGCATCTTGTGCCCATGTAAAGCCAAAACCTTGAGCTATTGACGACTCTGCAATTATCATATCCAAGACTTGAATCTAGGCAGAAAATCCGCAAGACCATAGGGCTTGTAGCTCAAAGTTTTTACTAGACCTGAATTCGTTTTACAAGACCAGAATCTAATGAGAAAGAACTTTTTACACAGTCTAACGTGTATTATGTGAACTTTTTAAAATTATCATTTGAACAAGGACTAAGGGAAGATTGTATGCTCACACAACAGAAATATGTTTACCAGACTCAAAGTCACCATTTCAATAACATTTCTTTTTTTAGTACAGATTTGTATTTGACAGTGAGGGACTGTTGTTGTATAATTCACAAGACCACTGGACTTGTCCGGTCCTGAGTTTACTGGCCAGAGGCTATTTAAATCACTGGCCTCAGCCTGTGGTCCAGGATATATTCTGAGCCCCGTTATCAAATTAATGTTGTTTTTCTTTAAAATATTTAATACATTCTTCTGTAGGATTTCTCTCTCCTCACAATAGACTGTAGACATCGTTAGCCTAACAGTTCCCATGCATGTGCCTCTTCACAAGTCCAATTATGTTCAAATATGCATCAGACTTGCAAAAATCTATTGAAATAATGCTTTTAGATTATTCAAAGGGGGAGTGTGTCAGTGTAAAAAAAAAAAGCTGAATGCAAATAAGAAATCTTCCCTCTGTATTAGAAGCCTCCTACACTCTGGTGGGATGATTGCGGAGCCCACTGTTTCATCATCCCAAACCATTTACACGCTTCACTGATTATGCATGGTTGTGTACACTTTGATCCAAGCGCAAAGCTATAAAGAGTGTACAAAACTACGGGCAATTGCAGGCATTATTTTTCTCCTTGGTGATGGGTACCTCTATGAGGAAATTGCAAATTTTCTCTTGGAACATTTCAAGGGGGGCACCAAGGCAATGGCCCGGGGCAACAGGGATAAATTGCCTCCATTGTCTCCGTGAAGTATGCAGGTGTGAGGAATGGATTTGTGCAGGCGGGTTAATCAAGTAAAATTACAGCTCATATAAAAAAAAAGCTAAGATCAAAGAAAACTACCAGTATGTACAATAAACAATACTTATTTCTCAGCAGGCCTTTTCAAAACATCAGCATTTCCTCAAAAATAAAAGGTTGTCCTCTTTCTGTCTCTCCTCATCCTTTTAGTGAGCTCAAGGGCAAGTACAGCGTCACCGCCATACCCCAGCTCATTATTGTCAAACCAAACGGAGACATCATAACCCCTCTAGGACGGAAGCACATCCAGGATCGCGGCGTATCCTGTTTCACCAGCTGGTCACAGGCGATGGAGAAACACTGAGGTTCAGTCGGATGCGTAGGCTGGTCCTGGAAGGTACACAGGGGGCGGACAATCAATTTCATAGAGCTGCTAAACACACACAAGTTACCGAGCTCGGGAAAATTTTTGTTTGTTAAACGGAGACGAGCAAGCAACTTAAATTATGCAGGTGTACAGATTGAGATGTAGGGATTTGCCTTCGTGAAGTATCATGCATGGATACAAAAGGTCTCTGGGGTGCTCCACAAGAAGTTTTGTGTGCAAAGTCTTAGAAGACGTTAGGTACAGGGACAAAGGAAAGAACAATACAAGTCTCCACTGGGATGAATATTTGAGAATGTGAGTGTCGAGATACATGAAGACATTGTACGTGCTACCACAGCCCTACATCTTATAGTACTTTCACCATGCAAGCCATTAAGACACTCCTAGTATACCTAGTGGACCTGTTGTACCATGGAGAGACAGCCTTAATGCTCCTGGTCATTGCCTTTGTCCAGGATAAGAAATTTCAGACTTTTATCTGAATTCAGTCTTTGTATATTTGCCTAGATTTTTTTTTAATGGCATTCAGATATAAATAAATCATGCTGTTTGGTCTACTTCTCTATTGCTGAGGACACTGTTCATACAAACTTGTTGAAATCTATCATACAGTGGTTATATGAAAACATAGAAACATCATCATTTCAACATTCCTTCTAAAATTTGGATCCTCGTTTCAGACCTTTATGTCAGGGATGACTCTCACTCCAGTAGCTCCCCATAGAGTACTCCAATACCCAATAGAGATGCAGGCCTTGAATTAACCACTGGCCGCGGCTCCCACAGCAATGGCTGTGGTGCCCTGTGCTTTTGTTGTGGTGCCCTTTGCAAAGTTCCAATACCAGTTGACATTTCTCCTCATAGAGGTGCCCCTTACCAGAGGAGAACTGCCAGCCCCTTTCAAGAACAAACTTCATCAGGCATGACGTGCATGTACTCTTTACCAAGGAAAAACTACTATGCCATTTTACAAGACTGAAAAGAATCCGGCCCTGAGCTGGCTACAAAATAGTAGCTAGATTCACAAAGCAATTATATGGTGCCCTGCAGTGACGGTGATAACTCTGCAATTTGACCCATCGCAGAAGGTAGCCCAAAGGCTGTTTTTATTAATGTACCCTTCAAAAAATAGCAAAATGATGTATCGAACCTCCGGGCAACGCTATTCTAACCTGCTCAGCAGAATCATCATATTTGGCCAGGGAATCTGCAATGTCACCACACAGAAAATGGCTTAGAGACTGCATGTGGACAGCTACTCAACTCTGGAATGAATTCTGCAAGCATTGTACCATCATTCGCAGAAGATATAGCCTGAAGATAGTGTGTTTGACTAGCCACCAGCACTAAACTCCTAAAGTAAATGTTACATGCAGGCTGCCTTGACAGTCTTTAATTTGACCCACTCAACAGCAAATTGACTCGCTCTAGAAAGCTGTGTAGGCTCACTTATTCAAAGGAAGAAATAACATTGGGTTCATTTGAACTCTTAAAGGTAGGATCATAGATTGGTTTTTGTCAACGTAATGCTGATTTGTAGGCCAAATTATCAATAAAGATACAAGTTGCTCTTTCATTGCACTCTCCCTTGTTTCCCCCCAGTGGTGATTGCTGTCTTGTGACAATGTGCACACACTGGCAGTGCGCTTAGAGTGTGCTTGTTTCTTCCGGACAGACCCTTTGCACAGACTATCGGGCGATTTTGGGATACTGCAAGAAGGCCTTGCAAACAAGGCTATTGTTTCCTGAGCAGGTCAAAAGTCAAATACTGATGCCCTGAATGGCTGAGCAATGAGGTGGCACCATTAAAGGGTTGGTCTACGTTTGGTAATTGGAGTCTACTGTTTATTTCAAACCTACATAAATGTAGATACATGTATTTACCATAAAACTTCTTGCTTGAGATATTTTAAAGAAAGTTAGCTGTTGCAAACTGCTTACCAACCAAAAGGACCTATGGTATAAATGCATAAATTAGTTAGTGGCCTGACTTTTCAACCTTAGAGACATTCTTGCTTCGAGAAAGTCTCTGCTAAGTTCGAAACGTCAGGCCACTAACTTATTTATGCACTTTAGTTTATTCTGAACATTTTGAACCACAGCTCTTTTTAATGTCTGTTATTTTCTCAAGAAATCTAATTTAGTAATGTCAAATTTGTCTTTTTAGCAGTCCACAGTTATGTGCAAATAGTAAAGGGTGCACAGTATGGACACACACTTTCAAACTGTGTATTTACACTTCATGGTGTATTTGCAGGAGTAAAAATTTACGGTATGGTTACAGCAGTAGGATTTCAAATGGTAAAATGGTAATAATATTAACAGTGTATATATTTATAAATGGGCCATGTCTGTAAAAAAAAAAAGACTATCCTGACGCCAATTGTCAGCAGCCTGCAAACTTCAAATGGGGATCGTTGAGAATGATTTTATGAAATGAAGTAACCAGTAAAATGGATACAAGAAGGTGATGTTGGGCAGATATTAAAGCCTTTTGAGAGTTGGATTTGAAAAATGTCTGGTACAACGACTTGCTTTATAGTCATAATTCACAACTTAATCTTGACATTCTCAGACATATGAGACAGTTGCTATGTCACATGATTCAGGTCAAGCTTGCATAGTGAGATAGCGAACATCCAGACACAATTCTGAATGAATGTGTATGGCACAATGGTACCAGGGTTTTCCCATCTGGAGGTTGCTATACAAAGTTTGCCCTGAACCATGTGACAGAGTAAGAGTCTCTGTAGTCTGGGGAATTAAAACTTAAGCAGTAACTTGTGACTAAGCAAGTCATTGTATCAGATATTATTTAAATCTAACTCGCAATATGACTTATTGCTGCCAGATCACACCAGAAATACTGGGGCGAGCCCCCAGTCTTCTGCACTAACAAGGGTCCTCAGTTACTTTACTCATACTAAATACAGCACAACAGGACTCTATTTTTCACATCAAAAAGGACAAAGCAATTATAGTTAAGTGTCTTGCCCAAGGACACAAGTGCCACAAGGGGGGGGGGGGGGGGGGGGGGGGGGGGGGACCTGTAACCCACACTCTGACATTTGGAATTGAGTTCCTTGCACCAGACCGCTCAATTCACCCACGACTCTGCAAAAATTTAATTGAATATGAGAGCTCCATTTAAACAGGTTCCTAGATATATATATAAAAAAATTGCACAAACAATTTATGTTGTTACACGCCGATTGAGGGAAAGTGTTTTTATTTGTTATTGTGGCATTTTCAGCATTAAATCCTTTTCGCTCACGGGAGTTACACTGTAAGTGGTTATATATCTTGGGGGATTGGTGTTCATACAAACTTAAACATCAAGATTCAAATAGGCATGTGCAGGTGTCACTGCATAAAGACTCTGGAGTCCAGAGTATACAATCCCCAGTCATCAGAGACCTGTGTCCTCAGGCAAGACACTTAACCATAACTGCTTCTCATCCACCAAGGAGTTAATTGGGTACCTGGGAGGGTTGATGCTGTTGTTGTGACTGATTAGGAGCCTCTGTGTCCATTTCGCTGCCAGGGCTGTGTGTGTTTCTGGAGGTTGAGATGGTTTCAGGAATGCTTGATGAATGGATTGATTGCACATGACGTCATTGAGCGACATCTTTGATGACAAACGATGGGAAAGTGTGCTTGTACGCGCTACGTACAACTTTTAGCCAATGACAGCCTTTCATGCGTGCATGTTTTTTGCCAACGATGGCGGCCAATGCGGTCTATAGGGGTAGTTTATTAGTCAATGTTTTGCTACATGATTTGTTATAAATAAAAATAAAAACATGGTTTATAATCAATGCTATTTATTTTTATCGTTGTTAATAAAGCTACATACAACATGTTAACCACTGCATCAATGACTTCAAAATCAGGTTCACACAGTAAAAACCTTATGGCATGGCAAGCTGCTGGTGTAGCAGATCAGTGTCTGAAATCCCTGTTGCCAATACAACATTTCAAAGACAGAGTACAGAATAAGTAACTATTGGGGACAAAATTGTTTAGTTTCTGAAAGCTCACAGATTACAACGCTCATGCAGTAGTAATCCACCAGAAAAACATTCATCAGAAAAAAACACCCCACCCCCCACCCTCCGAAGAAAAAACAGTTCGATCACTAACTCACTGTGGCTTATTTCAATTGCCATAGCCTAATATAAATGTGAACAAAAACATAATATTTTGTTTTCACCAAACATGACAACCAAATTGTACCGAAAATTATCAAGGTTGGTTGGTTATTTGAAGTGTGATCCTAGAAGGATGGAAATTTTACTCTTCCCAAAAAAAAACACCAATTAACTTTCTTTTTATATAAAATTCTCTCCTAAAAATTTTACTTTAGGGTTTCAGTTAGTTGCGACAGCCACACTCAACCCTCTAGATGGTAGGTCTGAGGAACATAACCAAGAGCTACGATTATCAGAGCAAGATGTTGAGTCTACAATATATTTCTAAGAATGCAAACTCTGAAAAACTTTTGTCAAACACTTCTTTTCTGAATGTTTAGTTTTTATAACTAATGCGACACTCGTGTTAAATTGATTGGTGTTTTTTTTCCAAAATGTAACAATAACTTTGAATCTGCAAAAACTCAACCTTTGAACACTAACTCCAAGTGGTTCTTTGCACTGTGTCTCCACAACCCAAGACATTGATCAGTTTCAGTGCTGGAGGACTCGAGACCGGTCTTGGACTCCGACTCATCGGGGAGGACCCAGACTCGGACTCGGACAACAGGGACTCGACTACAGCACTGGTCAGTTTACATGAACTCATAAAATTAAGATACATACTTTTGGAGCCATAACACAGGGCTTGAAGTTTACACTGGACCGCAGGCCCGAGGCTTGCAATTTTAGTGTCGGGGCCAGTAAACTCACGATCAGACAAGTTCTGCTGTCTGAATTTTTTTTTTTTTATTTAATAAAAACAAAACTTACTCTGTATTATCCTTAACAGAAAAGAATTATGTTCAAATGTTGACTTTGATAACCTTCAATTCCGTTGAGTAATGAATACAAATATCATAATGAATGAAAGACAAAAGAGATAAATCTTCTCTACTTCCATTTCAGTGCTTGTAAGTTCAATTAAAAACAATTAAATGCACCCTAACTGAAGGGCACGTTTTTTTTTCTAATTTGATTCTGGTCTTGCAAAAACAAATTCTGGTCCAGTAAACACTTTAGATACAAACCCTGCTGTCTTGTAGACCCAGTAACTGTGCAACCAAAGATGTCAACATTTCGAAAAAAGGAGTACAGCGCCCCATTTACTGGGTCTAACTGTCTTGTGGACAAGCCATGAGTACTGAATGACTCATGAGGCAGGAGAACTTAGTCAACCTCAACCACTCCTTGAATCCAACAACAATAAGCTGACATTTTGATTGTGTTAGTACCTGTCTTAAAGACAGTCATTTCTAGGGAGAATTTTTGAAAGATTTACGAGCAACCCCCAAAAAACCCACACTGAATTATTTAAAGGTGTGGTACATAAATGGTTACGATCAAAAAAATAAAATAACTTGATTTTTAAACAGACAGCTTGATTTTTAAGCCTTAATATTGCAAGTACTGATTACATCGATAAATATTGTGCCTGAAAAGCTGTGTCGAGTGAAAGAATAGTGTTCCCTACTTGACACCCCATTTTAATATGTTTTTTTTACATTTGGTTTTCCAAATTCAGGCCTTTTACTTCATGGAAAATGCTACAGGGGGCAATTGCCTCCGTTGCCCCTGGTCATTTCCCCTTGGTGCCCCTTGAAATGTTCCACTATACAACATTTCCATCATAGAGGTGCCCCTGTAACTACAGAAAACTGCCTTGCCCTTCTTACATTTACACATTAACAGCGAGCCTGAAAGATGAATTTACATACGAAATCGTTATTCAATGCATGTTTACTCCCAAATGTGACCAACTACGTTGTAATTGGGTGTAGCATGGAGCAATAGGTGTAGTTTGTCACTCTCGGTTTAAACTGGGTGTTACTGTTAATATATGTTCCATTAATTTCTCCTCCACCACCAATGTTGAATCATACCTCTTACGTTGTAGTAAATAGCACAATTCAATCATGCAAATCACAGTTCTCCATTCGTGTGATGTCGTCTGCCGTGCGCATTCACTCTTTCAAGTTCATCGAGTTCCTTTTGCAAATCCGGCACGGCGTGCACCTCCTGCGGTACCGCCAGGTCTAACGAGGCTTTTGTCTTTTCAATCTCTCGCCCGTCGTCGTCTTCGAGGGCCTTCTGGACACTCTCAAGGTGCTCCACGTGTTTATTGTAAGAGTCATCTACCCAAATCCAATTGTTTGCGATCCATTTAGTGCCTTCTAGGACCTCACAGCCGCCGTGAAGAGAGTAGTGGTTCAGGTCGCCCATCCAACCTGTACCAGGATTAGGAGAAAATCAAATTGATTCTCTACCGTCTTTCGTTTATTTTTTTTTATGGACAGCCATCAAGGCAAATAAAAAAATGAAGACATAAGTTTAGTCGACGGGTGATCTAGGATATCTTCCAAATTGTCATTTGGGCATGAATATTTTAAAGAGCTATATTATGTCAACATTGGTAGCATGGCCTAATTGTTTTTGCAATGCAAAATCTCAAACGATTGCGTACAGAAAAAATGTATAAATGCATGCAATAAGCTTGCCAGACGCACATTGTAAGCAACGGGTACACTCAGGTATGGTATCCCAACCCTTCTCGCCAGGATTTAACTTCATAAGGTGTTCATCAGCAGACTAATACTGCTTGAATGCTTTGCTATGCACACGTTGGCGGAGAACTGGTGGTGTACTTTACCGTAGGGTGTTCCAGCCTGGCAACCCATTTCTGCTGAGACTGTTTATGTACTTGGCAATTTAGGCCCAATTTGAGCTGAAAAACAGCCGGTAGTTTTTCTTCCCGAATCAACGAATTTTTCGATTCTTTGCCCGCGTAACATAAAGCAATGGATTGTTAAATTGCGTTTTAAAAAAAAGCTTAAACTATGGGAGCTTGAAGTGACCATCGTGATTTTCAAGTTTCCAAACTCAACTTTTAAAAAAGTTAACTTTTGATTAAGATGCCATTTCGAGTTCTCATACCAGCAAAAAGACATCACTCCGTTTTGTTGTTTCTAAAGTTCCACGGCCAAAATATACCATGCAAACCAGAAATAAGAACCCATCAGTGACATCTTTCTTCACCTATACCTTTACTTTTGTATTTCACAAAACTAACTGTAAATTGACTTGCTTTGGACCTTAAGGTAACTTGACTCAGTTTAATGATGTAAATGAAATAAACCAGAAATATATAACTTCAAGTCTTTATGGCTTTTACGCTAATGTATAGCTTTGAAACAGTGAAAACGCGAATGGTCACTTTAAGCTTCCGTATTAAAACTTTTTCAGGGATCAGTTATCTTCACGAACATGGGAACTCTTGGTTAAGGGGGGAGGGTGACAAGTTTTACAAGTTTTTTAAATACTTGTTTGCTTTCTGTGTCATTTTGTTCCATCTTTTTGCTTTGCCCGAAATTTCCTTAACTATTTTGCCCGAGTTAGTGGCGCAGTTGCCACCTCCCACCCCATCACCCTGGGTCTGACGCTCTTGTTAATAATGAAACGGGGAACTTTTGAGAAGCTAGGTGGTAGCAGACTTACCGGGTAAATCCATTTTTCTCGATAATGTGCGCACGGTCAGAACTACGTAAACAATGGAAATTTTTCTGGAAGTCTGCTGCCACCTAGCGTTCCAAAGTCTCACATTGGGCCTACACCTGAAAGCAAGTTTAGCCATACCCTGTCAGTCGTGCTTTACCTGTTGTTTGGTTGATGTAATGGTTGTACCACATGACAGCTTTTCCTTTCTCTGGTTTGATAAATAAATTGGCGTCGTGGCAGTGCTGACTCAAGTCGTAGATCTCCGTCTTCGTTGCCTGTTAACGACACAAGACAGGAGTGGTAGTTATCTTTATAAACAATATTTTAAAAACAACAATATAAAAGTCATTGCGTCACACGCATGCGTATCTCCTGCTGCACGTCCAAAGTTTTCACATCTCCAAAGCTGGCTACGTTTGTGTGTAATTTTAACAAACGTTACACATTTTCATAAATAAAGACATTTCTTATGACAGAAACTGTACATTTTTGGAAGAACGAATGAAAAAGTCACCTGTGCACCTGCAGCTAAAAGAACGCCTTATGTTTAATTGAATATAATGATATCTAAATTCACGTGCCATAAAATGAAATTGAATGACGGTTTCAACTGAAGAGGCGAAATCGCTTTAAAACGAACGCATGTACGTGAAATAGCTTTTTTGCCACAGATGCCTGAGGGAAACCTATACCATTTGTCAGTGTAATACTTTTTCCCGTGAGATGGTTGCTGCTTGTAAAGTTTCCGTTCTAAACAATATTGAAGACGCGCGGCAGTGAACAAAACAATCTGCAAATCCACTATGGCAGCTTTCACGGCCCATTGTCAAGGCCTATCACGTCAACCGCTTCATAATTGGAAAAATTTATTCATATTTAATTTGATTGCACCTGTAGGTAATTCCTTCTGGGATTCAAGCAGTATTGATTTTTAAATTGTTTTAATGAATAAATAAAGGGATGCAAACAGAAATTTGTAATTGTGTTATTACTAGACACTGTGCGCTAGTCTCGTGTGTATTCAAACGTCGGACCAAAAGTATTCGATTTTGTTTCTTTCACACGTTAGTAGATAGTTCCCGATAGCCGCCATCTTTGCAGGCAACGTTGGTTTGGGCCTCGAGCTGCGTCAAGCGCAACCTCGTTCCCCGGGGTGATAGATCTCGCCGTGTCATATATTGTTTTTCCAGCACGTGCTGCTCGCTCATAAACCCCATGGGGGCTCGATTTCACAAAGAGCTAAGACAGTTCTTAACTGCGAATCAATCTTAAATGCTGAGCAAAGTGTGATGTCAAAATACAAATCACTATGGTAATACTGACAACTCATCTTATGATGAATCGCTGTCCTTTGTGAAATTGAGCCCCGTGTTGGTTAATTACGGTGCCAGTGTATTGTTTCGGTAAGTGAAGTTAACGTCATAACTGGTTTCTGGGCCGTATTAGAGCTGCTTAGACGCAGAAAGTAGCTCAGCACAAACAATGCTACCAGAATAAGGCTAAAATACCAGCCAAAATATCATTCCACAAGTACCACCTGTGACTGGTATCCTGTTCATATTTTCTGATAAACAGGGAATAGTTAAGCGATGGTTCTGCTTAAAGCAGCTCTACAGGACTTATAGGCCTTGCAAGGGCTCACTGGGCCAGATTTTATGGAGCTGCGTAAACAGAAAATATCTCTGGACATTTTTCTGCTAAGCACAAATGAACAGCCATACATGGTGCACAGTAAGCATAACTTTGTTGTGCTCTATGACATTGGGCTCAGGGCCTAATTTCATATGTAGTGATGTGAAATTATATATGTCGTGAAGAGCTGTGTGCATTCGTGCATGCGTGAACGCATATGCGCGCATGCGATAGAACTCGAAAATAATATTATTAATTGGAATTAAGTGGAAGTTTTTAAGAAAGAAGGTAGTGGAAGTTTTTAAGAAAGAAGGTAGTTGGGATTTTGCTGTTGAGGAGGAGAGACGTATGATTGAGAGATTGGAATAAAACTATCAAAAAGATTTGGCGAACGTTTTATATTTGTATTCCATTTGTCTTCTATTTTACCGTACTTCATAAATCCCTGCATCCACGCGCTTCCCACGAAGCGTTCCGCACAAATTAGCGAACCTGAAACTTTACACATATAAAGCTGCTTAAGCACAAGAGGTAGCTAACAACAATGAAATTATGCTGACCAGAATAAGGCCTTTCCAGCCAAATACAACTTCACATGTACCATATTGTGACTGGTACCTTTCATGTTTATATTTGCTTAGCGGAAATTTGTTAAGCAATATTTGCTGCTTAGGCAACTCTTTAAAATTGGACCCTGGTTAGGTCCGCTAAACACGCGAGTGAATAAAAATATTTCACGGGGGAAAATGTTTACAAAAGACGGCGGTTATAAAAAGGCTTTGCATTTGGAAAACATTTCTAGATGTATTTACTTTTCTTTAATACCCACGTGGCTGCCCGTATGCATTTAAACAACACATTACCGTCCAATTCCAAGCCAATAAAACTCACTTTCTCAGAGTACGTCCCGTTGTCTGCGATAGGAAATGCAGTTTCCCCTCCTCGTAAAGTGTCATCAAGGTAGTAGAGGATAGTCATAAACCTGGAATAGAACAAAATGTTTACGATTTATAAATGAGACCAAATGAATAAGCGATGTCTGCCTGTATCGGTTGAGACTTTCACGAGGTTTTGTTGTTTTATAAGACTCTCATGGAATACTGATCGCCCATTAAGACTTTCGACGACGGTGCCCAACGTTGGCAAGATTGAATGAAATTTATAAACGTTCGCAGACGTGCACGCAACAGTGGCGTAGCCAAGGGGGGCCTTGGGGCACGTGCCCTCTGCCCCACAAATTTACAGTGCCCCCCCCCCGGTGCCCACATGAAAAAAAAAACCGTGGCGATAGTGCTCACAAAAAGAAAAAGAAGAGAGAAAAAAGAGAAAAATGCATGTTTTATCATCAAAATGTAGTGAACGATCGCAATCGCAAAATGCCATAAGAGGATGGTGGCCCCCTGCAGCGTCCATCCTTCCAAAATAAAGGCATGACCCCCTTCCCCATTCCCATTCCCAAACCCATTCCCCCAGCCCCCTGACCCCCCCCCCACTTAAAAGCAACGCCCCCACCCTGTGGCCTCACCCTCCGAAAAAGTCCTGGCTGCGCCGCTGGCATGCAAGTTTTATTGTATGGCCATGGTGGATAACATCCCTTGAAATATTTTTAATGGTAATGCTTAATTTTTTTCTTAAGTTCTATGGCTTTATAGGCAAATTGCTTGAAAGCAGTGTCCTAGATTTGTTTTGTCAAAGTAATGCTGATTTTGAAGCATCTCTAGCCACAGCATTCACAAAACGTGCACAAGTTGATTCTCCAAAGCTTAACTTGAGGTGAGTTTTGAAGATTCAAATTTGTCGACAATAGCCTACTTTGATTGATTTCTAACCCGAACTGGAGCACTTCAGTAGCATGACTACCATCCTTACCATCTTTATAACAAGAAAGCTTATGGGGTAGATATTTCATCATTTTCCATGGGTCTCTACCAGAGACAGTATACGACCCTACCAAAGTACGATCCACAATATTAAAGTGGAAAAGCACAGCATAACGATGATTTTTCCCAGAGGGTATGTCCCATAAGGTTACCAAGTAAACAACATTTCACCAATGACTGCCATCTGTTTATCAATGACTGGTATCCTGCTCATGTTTGCTTTCCTGAAAATCGTTAAGCAATATTGTCTGCTTAAAAGAAGCTCGATAAAATTGGGCCCAGGCTTAAAGAGCCTCATTGCCTTAAATTTGGGCGCTTTGGCGCTATATAACGCGCTTGTTATGAAATCAATATGGTTGGAAAGGTGTTTTAAAAGTAGAATATGATGATCCACACAATAAATATGCCTCGAAATTGTGTGGTTTTCCTTCTACTTCGTGAACTGGCACGGTCACCATTTTTTTGTGTAAAAATTGTTGTTCTACAAAACGGCGGACCATGTTAGGTCACGAAGTAAAAGGAAAACATACAACTTCGAGGCATTTGTGCGGATCATTACATTCCACTGTTAAAACATCTTTCCAACCATGGCAACGTGTCCCTTTAAAGTTAACAGTTTTTTATGAAATTGCGCCCCATTACACGTTGAGTAATGTAACGGTGTCTATGCAATAGACCGAGCAAGCCTTGCGCGTGTTGAACAATATTTTGGGGACCTTCGGTTCGCAGGCGCATATTTTATCTTTATGTCAATGAATAATCAAAATCAGCCACTTTAACGCTTCTATAGACGGGGCAAGTCTTGCACAGCATATTTTTTTACAAGCACATTGCACTTTCAGTTTCCAACTACTCAGAATCTAAAATGAACTGAATTGCAAACGTACCGGCAGAACCGTCCGGTTTGTCCGTTCCTCATGCATTCCATCTCGCTGTCAAGCTCATTGGAGTCGTAGTGAGCGTGGAAGTGTCCTCCAGTCTCGTACCGCACGACCTGATGGGGAAAGCTCAAGGGTCATATATTTCCTAACAGCAAAACATTCAAATCTATTGTAGTTTTTCACTACAGCAGGGCCAAATATCATAGAGCTGAAAACATTGCTTAACAACTTTCTGCTTTTAGCAAAACTAAGCATGATATATATAATAATAATCGATTCTTATATGGCGCTTTA
>CM021538.1:6289324-6305394 GCA_010994315.2 Pisaster ochraceus | reverse complement strand
CCACCAGAACTTGAATCCGGTGCTCTTATCCGCTCGGCCACGACACCCCACCATATATATGGTGCATAATGACATAGCATTTTTGTTGGTAACTATATTTTAGTAAGCATAATCTTTGCTGTGATTAGCCATTTTTTGTGTTCAAGCAGCTCTATGAATTGAGTCCAGTTACGCGTAGACAAGTTCATTTAATGGTGGCCAGTGAATAAAATCTCTTGACGAATTGTATGTTACCAAAACAAAGTTCAAAGGTTATTTTCTTTGTACTATTTTGTTCGAAAGAACATACTTTTTGGACAACAGACCTTCCAACGATTACTTGTGTTTGCTTCCATTTAACTGATATAAACCTTTCTCTTGTTTACAATTTGACCACCACTTTGTTTTTGTGGCCTTGAGTACTACTACATATAACTGGGTTGGCACAACGTTGCTCTTTTTACAAAAAAAAACATTGAACACCTTTGTTTATGAAGAATATGTTAACTTTTTGTTTGGAGTAGCACCTATACAATATTGATTTGTCAGTGATAGCAACATAAATTGTTGCATTTTTTGTCGTGATGGCCTGCCGTACTTTCGCTAACAAAGGTAGGCAAAATGCCTGTAATGTAGTGAAATAAAGTTCTATTAAACCAAAGTGACATTCAAAGAAGAAAAAAAGTCTGGTTATCTTTGCAATGATTATCATTCATTGTTATAAGAATATCAATATTGCCGTATGATACGTGGAACGCCACTAAGATGATAAAAGACATTTATAGTAATAATATTTGTTTTCTAGATTGCCCACTTCCTACACCCAAAGACCTCCTGGGTGAGAATTGAGCAGGATCCCGCGTTTTTTAATGGGATTTTAACTTAGATTCTGCGTCAGTTTGACCCATTTCAGGGGTCATTTTGACACAGATTCCGGGTTACACTGACCCAGAAATGGGTCGGGCCCCAACGGAACCCGGACCCAGGTAAATTCTAGTTGATATGATCAAAGAGCCTTCCACTTCATTGCACCTTCGTTATAGAACGACTTACCTCTTCATATTCGACAAGCTGACTCTCTTCAGATTTTCACTAGGGACTTTTAAAGACTCATTTGTTTGAATCTTTCCTTTGTAACAATTGCTTTTAGTATATTGTTTGTTCATTGTTTTATGTTTTGTGTTGCGGATAGAGGCTCCTGCATTATGCACCATATAAATGTCTCGTATTCTTAGGCCTATTATTGTTACATAAAACATTTCTATACATGTAAATATTTTTTATACAATAGTGGTGAAGACGGGCCCTTTCTTTGTGCAGCCATCTTTTGGGGTTTTTTTTTCGTCCATGTCTACTCAATATGACCAAACACAGGCTGGTAGGGGAAAAAAACCCCAAAAACAGAACCCTTCTAGTGAAACGAGAATATTCTAACTACCCTAGTGTGTTCTCGGAAACTGACAGATGTCTGCAGTACGAACAGGTTCTTCAAAATGACTTTGAAGTTTGGAATAATTACCGAGAGGGCTGAAACCTGAGCTGCAGTGCCTACACTGGTGATAAGTGAAACAAGCACATTTATATAGGAAGGGGTTTCTACAATATACAATGAGTGCCTAAAGGGGGCAAAGGGGTAGGGGGATACGGACCTACCTGAAGCTGCTCACTCCACTGAACTATCGTCTCGGGCAGCTTCGTCAACGACACAACCCTGGGGATACCAACCAAAAAAGAAGAAAGATACCACGATGGTAAATGTAAATCTGATCTACAGGAAGGAAATGCGAAACTGTAATTCTAGTTTGAGGTATCAGGGCAGCTTTAGAACCGGGGGCATTGAGGGCGTCTTAAAGGTCTGGATAATGTCACCATCAGATCACATTGGTGTGTCACTGGTTTGAACTGAGGTCACCGAGCCACACTGTTGTCAGCGGATGACAGTGATGTAGTTCACAATTTGAAGTCACCAAAAGCACAACGAAGAGCCTGGACCATTACTCTGTAAACATATCAAGTTGACCTAGTAAGGTCGGATTGGTTACATTATTGGAACAAGTCAAAGGTCACACTGATATCTCCAAGTGACACTGATGGCCAGGTTAAGTCACTCTGATCACCAGTTTCCAGAGCCCAATTTCATAGAGCTGCATAAGCAGAAAATAATCTTAACTATTTCCTGCTGACCAAACGTTTGCAGGATACCAGTCACAGATGGTATATGTGACATAGTATTTTAGCTGGTAATCTTATTCTATTATTAATGCGGTTGTTTTGGGGGTGTTGTTTCTTTTTTTGCTTAGTTACTTGTTGTGCTCAAGCAGCTCTATGAAATTTGGCCCTGGTCACAATAATGTCACCAGGTCACGGCGGTGTCAGTTAGGTCACAATGTTCAGCTCACCATCGCCAGGTCACATTTTGTGCCCAATTTAATTACGGCACACGAAAACATGCACATTGTGTCGCTCGGTCAAACTGAGGCTGCTGAGGCTGCATTCTTGTCACCATCACAGTGAAACCAACAGGTCACACTGACGTCATCAGATCAGACTGATGTCACTAGATCGCAGTGATACCTCACACACAGAGTTTATGGTTTCATTCATATAATTAAAAACTCTTTTAAACAAATGGTCGTTCGTCAAGGTACATCCATGTTCCTTTTCTGGCTTTCATGTCAAAGGCCACAGTGTCCAAATTTGCGGTCGTGGCTACGGCTGCGGCTGTTGCTATGGGCCTCCTGCGCTTCATTCAACGCTCGTTCGCATGACGATCAAGCCGCAGCCAAAGTCAGACGAGGCCAATTTCATGAAATGAGTATTTGTAGTCTGGCCTCTTTTTCCTCGGTGAATAAAGTCAGATTTATGATCACCATTGAACACAGGGAGCACGACCAAAGTGAAGAAAACACGATGAAGACATCAAGTCATGCGATAGGCTAATATGGGCCGATAATTTGGTCCCTTTGCAAACTATGAAGAAAAAGTCGCTAGGAACTTTAAAAAGAGGTGAAAAAAATGGTATAAAAGAAAATTATTCCAATATCTTGCATCTGGACACTTAACACATGTTCAACAATATACTCTCTTCCACAACATCTGTATTTGAAAATGTAAACACTACACATACTCACTAATACATTGACAGAGTTTATCTTTGACCTATTTTCGAAAGTTCCCTTTCATTCGTGTACGTGCCATTTTAACCCCCTCCGTTTTTCTTCCCGATTCCCCCTCGCTTGAACAGAACACTAATTCCTTGACGGCAAACCATTATCACCTCTTCATTGTCCGCGCCTGTCTTTAACCGAAGCTCGTGTTCTTGAATTGAAAAGACCAAAACTGAGACAACATCCTTCGAGATTCAAACCCTCATCAGCATCTTAAGATATTGATGATTTCAATTTGAGGTCGGGCAAGAAGGGGAAAAAAATACCAAAAGGTGAGATGGGTATATACACTGTGGACGGGCACAGCTCCATTGACAACATTCATGTGCAAGACGGCGTGAATTATTCAAGCTAGTGACTCTATCGCACCGGTTTCGTATTACTGAGTGATGCTTGATCTCCGGTGACTCGAGACGTGACTGAAGTCTTTGATTATGGTTTAAAGGCATTGGCGGGAAGAACAAAACATCCGTTTCCGTCCGGTGCTTTTCAATTAACACGCCACGCAACCGAAATGTGGACAATTTACCAAATAGGTGATTGTTATAGTTTTCGAAAGACAGCCAGTACGGTTTTTCGTCGTGTACCCAGAGGGACGTAACGAAAACATAACCGGGAAATGGGGGTAAGCAATTATTAATGTGCAAAGATTTGTTTTAAAAAATTTAGTCATTATTGGAATGTTAAATTATGCATGGGACTAGGAAAACATGTATTTTGAATAATTCCAGCAACAGAAAAACTACGGTTATGCCATTTTTTAATGAGCCATTCTATTGCTTAGGACTTTCTGTTGCTAGGACAGAAGTACTCTGTGCCTGGAAGAATGTCGTAGAGCCTTGGGCCCCTGATCTACGGGGCACCTGGCGGATCGTAAGCGACCATGCGCACTTTCAAATCAAGCATGCTTGTTTCGTTTAGAAAATCGTAGTGGTATGGGGCTATTTTCTGTCGCATTTGTGTATGTCAGACGGAACAATAACAAGAACAACAGCAGCAGCAGCAACAACAACAACAGCAGCAACAGCAACAGCACCAATATCAGCAGCAGTAGCAATAGCAACATTATCAGCAGTAGCAGCAGCTGCAGCAGCAACAACAGTAGCAACAACAGCAACATAAGAAGCAGCAACAACAACGGCGGCAGCATTTTCAGCAGCAACAACAGCAACAGTAGCAGCAGCAGTAGCAAAAGCAACATCATCAGCAGTAACAGCAGCACCAGCACCAGCAACAGCAATTTCGACAATAACAACGACAGCAACAACAGCAACAACAGCAGCAGCAAAAGCAACAACAACAACAGCAGCAGCAGCAGCAGAAAAAACAACAGCAGCAGCAACAACAGTAGCCGTAGCAGCAGCATCAACTGCAACAGCAACATCAACAGCAACAAGAGAAGGAGCAGCAGCAGCATGATCAACAGCAGCAGTAGCATGAGCAGTAGCACGAGCAAACAGCAACAACAGCAACAACAACGGCGACAGCAGCAGTAACAGCATGCAGCACCAGCACCAGCAACAGCAATTTCAAATCAAGCATGCTTGTTTCGTTCAGCAAATCGTGGTATGGGGCTCTTTCTGGCGTATTTGTTATATTTCAGACGGAACAATAACAACAATAACAACAACAACAACAACTGCAGCAGCAGTAGCAACATCAGCAGCAACAGCAACAGCAACCGCAGTAGCAGCAACATAAACAACAGCAGAAGCAGCAGCAACAACAGCAGCAGCAAAAGCATAAGCAACAACAGCACCAGCACCAGCAAAAGCAGCAGCACCAGCAACAACAGCAGCAGAAGCAGTAGCGTCAACTGCAACAGCAACAGCAACAGCAACACGAGAAGGAGCAGCAGCAGCAGTATCAACAGCAGCAGTAGCATGAGCAGTAGCATGAGCAGCACCACCAGCACCAACACTATTAACAGCAGCAGCATTGCAACATCAGCGTGCAGCAGCAGCAGCAACAACAGCGCCGTTAAGTATCAAATGATTATTGAAAAGGAAGAGTCTACAAGTTTACAAATATTTACATTAATATTGTTTATGATAGCCAGTGGGTTCAGCAGCAGTTATATGAAGTTTTTGGCGTCAGACAAACGTAAACATTCTTGCCGTTCTCTATTGTTAAATTGACAACGTCAGCATTTTGCAAAGAGTTATACATGTAAAGGAAAGACGACCTTTTTAGAATACCACTACCATTAGAATACCACTCACTGATTTAACTTTTTCGATTTTCAAAACCATTTGTAATTTGTTTCCGAAGCCAATTTGGAAATCTGACACTGACCGAAGGAATTAAAGTGTTGATTTTAAAGGTTTACTGCTATCTCAACGACCAATTCAAATTGCTTTTTAATGCGAGATAAATTGCTGGCAATCGGCGATTTTCATTAAAACCATCTAAAACGGCTTTATTTTCAGCTTTTTTAAACATTCGGTGCAATAATGACAACACCTGCGCTGGGGCGAGTGACACACGGAACAGCGTCCATGTTCGGGCACATTACTCATTTGCATTACGCCGTCCGGACGCGTCCGTGGCGCCGCGAAGCGGCTGTCAATGTTGTGACACGAAGTCGGTTTGTGGCGCGAGGGGGGAATGTGGGAGTGGGTTTGACTGGCAAACACTCAACGTACATAGATTTTGGCCCATCTTGTGATCAAGAGGCTGGTGTGTGTGAAAGAAACTACAAACTTTCTCAAGTTATTTTCTTAGTAGTTTTGCGCCTGCGAATGAGTTTCCATTATTGTTCACTTTAAATGTTTGTTGTTAAATGAATATGGTCATAGGTTTGGTTTACGTCAACGTTATGCTAATTTGTTGGGAAAATTATAAAGAAACATACATTATAAGTCACAAGTGAAAGTTTCAGCTGAATAAAACAGTGTCTTAGAAAACTGTCACGGTATTTTCACACGAACGTCTAATTCCATCCGCGTTTAGCGAGGTGACAACGGGTACCAACCGCATCTCTGGCCGCAGTATTCGCGACCGAACATTAACCCTCAGAAATTTGATAAAGGATTCATGCATGACTCCTTTCTCAGATTAAAATGTTTTTGGCTGGGAAAGTTATCCAAACCGTATTACTTACGAAGGGAATCCTTTCGCAAAATAGTTTATATCAACAGCTGCAGCGCTTCTCACCAAGTAAGTTTTTATGGTCATGAACTTTTGGAGAAGTTACCAATCTCTACAATGACCCTTCCTTAATATAAACACGCACACCCCTCAGTGTAAAGTCTTCGGACCGTCCTGTACGTCTTCGTTTTTGCAACATTTTTTTTACGAACAACTGACTGACAACATTACATAACAATTATTGTCAGCATTAGCACACCAAAAGTATACGTAATATAATAACAGTCTCACAGTGTGCCAAAAACTGCCAAATGGCTTAATTCAGCATACATGGAATACTTCTATAGGCAACTAGTCTATTAGATGTTGTTTGACATGGTTCTAGGTATTTATGTATGGTTTAAACCACCAAATAAATGACAATGCAAAGCGTCTGCTACCGGGTCAACTCGACCCCAAAATGCATCAGAAGTACCTGAGACCCGGGTCCCAGTCAACTGTATAAAATTATGGACCAACTCAAAGTGTTTGTAATAATATTTGGCGCGGTGCAAAGTTTCCAAGATGTATGGAGATTGTTTTACAACCTTGTCATACAGAAAAGTAACATTCACACCAGGATCTTGGAGTACTCACATGGAACCAGAGTAAGGACCTTGCTCCATGGTAGAACGACGGAGGTTTTCGGAACCATGGATTAGGCTTTGGAGGCACGCTTCCGTCTGTTAGGCACCGTTAGATTGGTCCCCTGTCTTTATCCTTATAGATACAGACGTGCACTTGTCTTACACACCCAGTGGTTTCATTGGATAGACATTGCGAGAAATGACGCATAACAACCGGCACCAGACTGATACACTCCAAAGTCAGAAATGTTCCGGATTCCGAGTACCGGGGGCCTGACCTATTTCTGGGTCAGGCTGACCCGGAAAGTGGAAAAATTAGATTTTCATTTGGATTCAGCGTCAGTTTGACAATTTCTGAGTCACATTGGCACAGATTCCGGGTCATACTGACCCCAAAATTGGTCAGGCCCCACATGACCCGAATCCGGGTCAGAATTGTTCTTATAGAGTGTAGCGATACTACACACAACGACGAAATGCAAGGTCAAAGGTATATCTGGCAGGTAACTGTCGGGTTCTAAAGGCCGGTATCTGACGTTATTCACGACCCTCGAAGTGTGGCATCAGATGGTCCGGCTAACGCATTGTCCGCAAGTCCAGTACAAAAAGTATACGGGTACATTTTCAAACCTGGTGGGGTCCAAGCCAGAGCCGTCGCTCCGAGAAGCCGTAGCTTCGCGGAGATGACGAAAAAGTGAAAGACAATTTGTAAACATACAAAAGAGCAAGGGCAGTGGTTGGCATTAGGGCTGAATAATCAATTTAATAACGAGAGGAGAACTTACTTTAATACGTACGGCTTAACGTTAATGCCATTGGTAAAAATTTGGACAGTCAGCCAAGCATGCTATCTCAATTATTGCAGTGACGGATCGTAAAATCTACGCCGCTGGGATAAATATCTCTATAAAGAGATTGGATTTCAACGTTAAAGGATTTTGATTAAGCATTAAAATTTCAATACACAATCAGGCATACCCTGCCTGTGCATTAATACCGCATCAGTATTGGCGGCAGCTGGGAATTGACTGTAGAAAAGAAAATACGGTTAAGGTGGGGAGGGAGGGGGGAAGAAGCCCATCAGCACGCCTGGGAAACGGTGGATCTGAACGGGCAGGTGGCGAAGCACGAAATTGGACAAACTGCTTGTCATTCACGTCTTGAAATCGAACTGAATATGGCGGGGTTGTGTGGACTACAATCACGACTGTGGGCTTAAAGTCGGCTTGGGGTGGGAAGATTGGGGCTTTTTGCTGGAGTGTTGTGATTGTGGGTATAAGGGGAGTGTGTTCTTACGCACAGGCTCTTGCTGGGTATTTTACACAATAGACCACACAAAGGGTTTCTTTGTTAAAAGGGAATAATAGAACAACAATAGCAAGACCCCACAAACCCGATCCGCAAGATTATGTGAGCCTGTCCGTTGACACCAAGGACTTTTACAAAAGGGATCCGGGTGTTTCGACAGGCTAGAGAGGATGGCCTCGCTTCGCTTTCGTATACAAAACCAATGGGGCCGTCGCTAAAAAAATTACCGGATCGACAAACTTCTGTGGTCGATGGATAAACCAACTTTTCGGAGCAGGTTTTGAGTCAGAGTGTATTATTGTTGTTGCTATTATTGTTCTTTTATTAACAAACATGTTCGTTTGTCAAACGAAATCGAGTGGGGGTGTTGTTTTTATGGTCGTGGACGCAACTGTACATCCCTCATACAGGCAGTAAATAATTCAGATACAACTCGAAGTAAATGTTGGTTATTGGGGACGGTTGTTTGGGTTTTATTGTCTCCAGTGTGTTTTACGAATTTTAGTCGGTTTATGCGGAAAAACAAACTTTAATGACCTCAAATCTTATCAAAGGAAAAATGTTTCAAACTGTGCACCATCATTATTCTGACATAAACGTTGATCTCCAATATACTTTTAAAATTATTTTTCCCTTGTTAGAGCCATGTATCTCATAGGGCCCCAAGTGATCGGTAGTGTCGGACGGGCTAAAGGCCTTTACAAATATGGTTCAAAATAAGTGAATATTTAGTACGATCGTTTCATGAAAAGCATTATTTGATTTCTTTTGTTTTGATGTGTTTATTACTCATTTATTTATTTATTCATTTACATATTTGTTTATTATTTATTCAGGGTTGTTTTGCCTAGGAGGATAAAGGCATGGTCAAACCAAACGGTCAATGTACTATCCAGCCCCAAATGAAGCACAACACTAACGGGTTGACTTTCAAGGTGTAGGGTTCCAAACTGCCTCCTCGCAGCCCTTTTCAGACGAATTATTATGCTAACATCGCAAAGCATGCCAGCCTTTTGTTATCAGCCCCCTTAAACCTACACCGATCGTCAGTCCGATGAGGGGAACAAATCGGCATGCGTCGACACGGTCAATAGCGGGGTAACCACCGGCCAATGAGGTGTGACGTGCCCCGCTCCAAATCATCCTAATAACCCCTCACGGTTTTAATATTGAGGCGGGGGTGAAGACAAGCAGCAGTAACGTGATGTGATTACCGTATATGCCTGTGTGCTTGGGTCGCTATGCCTCCTCACCTCGACGCACACCGAGTCTCCGTCTTGTCCATCAGGAGAGATGGACTTATGGATAGGAAGCCTTTAGGGGGTGTTCCCGTCATCGCTTCGTCCGCATCCTTGTCATCTTGTCATATACAAGCTTCTACGTGTATCTCTCTCATGAAGAGCCCAATTGATGCTGAGTCTCTAGCAGCAAAACGCAATAAGCTCGATCTCCAAGCCACCATTAATGTTTAGATTTTAACATCCGAGACGGGCACGCGTTGATGTGAAGAGCAGCACTTGGGATTCCCTTTACAGTTTTTCTTTAAAAACAAAACTTAGCAGGCATCTCTACTCCTCATCTAATAAGACAACATGGAAATGAGATCAGAGGCACGGTGCTCTATAGAAACTGACCGGAGAAAACAAAACCTAATTTTGTGGCTTAACAATCTGATAGAAGCGGCACTTCATGCAAGGCGCCAATTACGAGGAGTTTAGTCGCGTGGGCAAACCGAGGACAGAGACGAAAAACCGTGGCACCGTTTACTGTACTAGTACAAACCAATTAAAGCATAAGACAACTCGATTAAAGGAGAAACCTTATTAAAAGTGGAGTAACTCATATTCAAGAGAAAGTATAGCACTTGGAGATGCATGCTAAACTGCTGTTACCTCGACACAGTTCGGTGTCCTGTCAGTAGAATTGGGTTGATTACTTAAAACACGCCGGCAGAGATCAGCTTCTGTTAAGGCGAGCTTTAGAATTACCCCCAAATACATGTTGACCTTTTTCACACTCTAACCTAAAACTGTTGGGGAATAACATTTGACTGAAGTGAAATTGTCAAAGCTTAGCGTCACTCTACGTATTCCGAGACTGAGCTCTGACCCGAGTTTGGGTCGGATTGTGTTTAAATGAGGGCTTGTCTATACCCAATGGCACCGAGAACTTATGAAGAATCGCCGGACATTTTCACATGCGTCCTCGGTTTGATTTTGTGTGCAAAACAAAATATTGTTTACATTATTATAAACACAAATACATTTTCTATTAACTATGTCGAAAATTGCTGGTTGTGTTTACCAATAATGTTAACAACACCGAGGACAAAATGAATTTGAAGTAATTTGATAAAACCGAGAACGTCCTGCATTCAATTTTGTGTACGACAGCCCAAAACAATGAGTTTCTTTCCAAGAGCGATAACAACGCACATGCATGATGTCAGGGCCATCAATGTCGACAAGTTGTAAAAACTGTCAGACAGTTTCTCTCTTGCACGCCCCCTCCTTTTCCCAGTTTGCCAATTACCCTTCAAACACAACATGACAATGCTTTCTCCGGATCACATAACAAAACTGACCTTCTCAGTCAAAGTTATCAAAAACAGACTTGCAGCAGCACGACTTTTTGAAAAAACAGTCTTGTTAAAATGAACCTGTTTTCCGGTCTTCGCGGAGTAAATAGTTTTTCTAGATATTGCCAGTCTTATTATTATTACTTGGGGGGGAATAAAACATTATTTAAATTTAGTCAGAGGACTTCTAACCTTTTCTGAAGGTCAGACAAGACGGGGTCCTTAGCAGGCCCAGGCTGACCAAGCCAGGCTTGCTTGCTCTCCCGTATCCGGTTTTCCTGATGTCCGGTCCGTTTCCACACCCACGTCTCCACGTCCATCAGCCTGTCGTTAATGACCAGGGTCATGAACTCGTCCAGGGTCAGCCAGCCGTCCGAGTCTAGGTCCAGACCGAGGTCGGAGTACATCTGCAGGACATCCTTGTGTCTCAAAAAAGTGTTCTCCGTGTTGAGGACGGCGAGGACTTCTTCTGTATCTAGAACCTAATTTGTACACGACAAAAAATGACAAAGCCTTAACTTGTGCCCAACTTTTAACAGAGCGACAACATTTCTAAAACGTAGCTCTCTAAAAAAAACTTCCGGGTTAGAATTGACCCGGATACCGAGTTAGAATTGACCCGGATTCCGAGTTAGAATTGACCCGGATTCCGAGTTAGAGTTGACCCAGATTCCGAGTTAGAATTGACCCGGATTCCGAGTTAGAATTGACCCGGATTCCGAGTTAGAATTGACCTGGATTCCGAGTTAGAATTGACCCGGATTCTGAGTCCAAGAGGACCCTGACCCATTTCCGGTTCAGACTGACCGGGAAAGTGGTTCAAAATATGATTTTGACTTGGATTCTGCGTCAGTTTGACACAGTTTCGGGTCAGTTTGACACCAATTCCGGGTCATACTGACCCATTTCTGGGTCAGGCCCTACGGGACCCGGAATCTAAGTGAGTTATGACGGGAAGTTTTTGGAGTGTACTCTCATACAGGCATCAATAGTGACACAATAATAAAGGATGGTCTACGACCACCACCAACCCGCCTTAATAGTCAAAAACCCTCTCCTTCCATGAGTGAGGGATCAAAAACTCATTATGTTCAACAAAGAATCTTTCTACTTAAACACTTGTACAATGAATTGTGATTAAGGAGTGATTTGGGTTTTGTTGTAACCCCCACATTTTAAGAACACGACCCCGCCCCTAATATATGCAAGAACCGAGATGGAAGCAACTTTGACATAGCTTTTGAAAAGCAATGTAAACTTTAGGGTGACTTCAATCACTCTGAAAAGTTTCATAACTAGTTCTCTATAATGAACTTTTATTAGCAGCTGACTTTTGGAAGATATTTTTGGAAGATATCGTTCCAACCCTCCAGTTTTTGTATCGAAGGAGATTGTTAAGGGTCCTGTCAGTTGTAACAAAAATAAAGAAAACTATCCTGAACAACAAACACGAACAGCTTGAATTTCTGATCCATTCAACTCTTTTACATAATTTCTTTTTCTTCAAACTACCAACTCATTTTCTAGTCATCCAGTCGTGAAGTGATAAATTTGCTGTCAGGAATAGACGGACGAGGAACACGCTGGAGGCGGTAAGAATGCTGATGATAATTGTAAGCGGCAGCGTAATGTTACAGTGGTCACATCCCATTCGTCCAGATCGTCTTACAGCTTCTGTGCGCAACAAGTGGGGCTGGGTTTAGTAGGACTGAGTGGCTTTCATTAGTCAATCGGTCGGTTGGATGGAGAACATCGGAGGTAGGTTTGTAATGGGAGTATACTTTGGGGTGAAATTCGAATCATGAAAGTTCTTCAGTTCCACATTATGATGAATATCGATAAACTAGAATTGACCTACTTTGGTTGCCGTAATTTCTCCGGGGAAAACGTACCCATCCTTTGGAGCGTCATGTATGAGTCGAATCATTGCTGGAATTGTAACCGCGGGCGGAAGAATGTTTCGCTTAGAATTGTTTTGTAAAGAGTTCTGGTCGTCCGTTCGTTTAATTTGTGTGTTAGGCTCATCTGCCCATTAATTTTTTGTTAGATTTCTTAATCTTTGTTGGTCTGTTTATGGCCTTGCTTTAAAGTGTCTGTCTGTTGGCTGGATTAGACGGTAGCATGATTTTGTTGTTTTGTTTTACGTCCAGGATATTTTACGGCGTCCACTGATCTGTGGGTACAATGCACTTGTTTGTTTAGCTTCTTATTGGTTTAAAAGGTTGTGTATTGCAATGGGAATAGTACATTGGGTGTTTGTTTTTCCGTTTGTCAGAAATTTGTACGATTGTACGATTTGGGTACTTGTTTGTTTGTTTGATTGCTGTTTTCATTTGGGTGTTTATTTTTGTAAGCCCGTGTATTTCTAAAGAACACGTTTTTATGGGTGTTTGGGGGTTCATTAGTCGAGATACTGGGTGTTATCAACTTTACCATCGTTGTTGTTTGTCTATTTTGTTTGTTATTTTCTTTACCATATCGTTGCTGTTTGTCCATTTTAACTGTTATTTACTTTACCATACCGTCGTTGTTTGTCTAGTTGGTTTGTTATTTACTTAACCATATCGTCGCTGTTTGTTTTGTTCTTGACAACATCGTCGTCGGTTGTCTATTTTGTTTATTTACTTTACCATATCGTCATTGACATCCAGCTCGGCAAAGACTACGCTCGTAGCCTCCTCATCAGTCTGGGAGTCTTCCTCCGTTGTGTCTACGTCATCCTCGTCTTCACCGTCGGTGTTTGCCAGCGAGCTGTAATACGCCTCATCGTTTACACCGCTTGGATACAGCCCTTCATGCAGTGCTCGGCTCACTATGTACTCACACTCATCCGGTGTCAAAAAATCTGGAATTTCTGTTTGAAAGAAGAGGTTAGAATTCAAGTAATTTTTTTTTCTAGAGACGATGAAAGCACATACTGATCGAAACGTCCAGTTGATACACACCACCGGTTCTTTTCAGAACCAACACAACTCATTAGAGAGATTATCAAGTGGTGCTACCACAAACCATCTTAGATTGTTAACCCAACAAGTTTTAAATCCTATTAATGGATTACAGTTTATAACGAAATACATTTTAAAGCAACTCATGTGCCTTATTTGACCACTGTTCAAGGAACAATATTGCATTAGACCCTGGTCCTATGAAACATGCAAATTGCACATTGCACGAAGATGTAGGCTATTATGCAGAACGTGCGAAAAGAACCTGTTTGAATGGCCTTTTGCTCTGGCAGCTACAGGCATTATATACGATGAGTGACAACTTGCAGAAAACCGGAGTTTCACGCTCAAACACCAATGGGATGAACACAGTTGGGGAGACTGTTGGGACATAATATTAAACCATTAAAATTAATAGCTAGGCACACGATGTAAGTATATATATACACCTCTTATTTTGCAGAGGTGTGTTTGTGGAATGAACCGAGTGGCCTGTATGATGCGCGACAAGTTTCTGTGGCAGTGGACTCAGTATGCTCGGCTGATCGAGGCACAACATTTTGCCAAAAATTCATACAAACGTATTACATTAATAGTGTTATTCAATTACTCCCACTTTTGTTTATCAAGAAGAGTCAACAAACTCAACTTTGAGAAGGAAACAAAAAAAGGGAATGAGAAATGTGTCGTGTCAATAGTTTTGCTCTGAATATCTGGACAAAAACCAAATTGCTCCCCCGCGCTCGCTCGTGGATTAGGGACGACGTGCTTTTGTGTCCTGGAGAATTCATTTGTTTTCCCACGTAGGCTCGTGTACTTCTCTGTTCTGGGCGGAATGGTTTCTCCCACGCACACGCTCGTGTGTATAACGGCTACTTGTTTTCGATGATTGGTGCGACCTAAAAATTTTAACTCTGTCTTAGCCTTCACAGTTGTAAAAAAAAAAGCCTTTGTTTCCTGCCGCCCGTGGGACCAAGTGGGATATCTGTATCTTTGCAAGGCTACTGGTAAAATGGCACAGACACTTTTTTATATCTGCCTGAATGAGGTCATCAATTTTGTATGACAACTATACCAGTCCTTTCGTCAAATCTGTCTGGCCTTTTTCCTGTCAGTTTCAGAGCTAAGTGATTTGCGATCACTGCATGCATGGCCCGGTAAAAAAATGTCACACTCTGAGTCATGTGTCATATCCAGCAAAGTGACTTTCCTTTAGAAAGGCAGTTTTTAACAACTGTAACTTGTGTAGAGTTTATGGATCTTTTTAATTGACGTCGTCCCGTCTTCATCTTAGAGGTTAACCGATAATGAAGCAACCATCATCATCATTTATCATCAGGCTGCATCCATCCCTTGCTGGAAGATGCGCATTGTAGACAACGCGCGCGCATCATAAACGCTCACATACATACAGAATGGCTGACAGTGTGTGCAGAAAGTAGCCGCGTAAGACTTAAGTGCAAGGGGTCAATAGGTCCTATAGCCTACGCCGACATCATATCTTTGTCATGCGCCAAGGGTCGGACCCAACTCATATGACGTCATCATCACAATCACTTTGTTGCGCCACTTTAGGAATCAATGTCCCCGTGTTTTATACCATGCATGGTTTATTCAGTGAAGTGCGCATTTTAGGCGACGTGGCGTATACAACTTAAATCTCAAAATGGCGAGCGTGGCATACAGAAGCTGCGTGTGACGTCAGTGCAAGGAGTCCATTCCAGTCCACCGCAATCAACTTTGCGATTCTAAACCTTTTACTAAAAATAATGGTGTATTTTTATGTTATATATATCCCCCTAAATGTATTACCCTTCTTTATGTCCACAAAAGTAACCAATAATGCTTACGAGGTAGTGTTACACAGGAGTTATGCATGCACGGGGGGAAACAGACACGAAATCACGCCGAGATTGTCTTACCGAACACCGGCGGCTGGAGGGCCTTCGTTTCCACTCGGAGAATCCTACCCGGCTCGGCCTCAAAGAGGCGCACGTGGCCTTTCTGTAAAAAGCAAACACAAAGACCGGGGATAAACTCGAGGGGCACACTGTGTCAACAGAAACGCATCTCACTTCGGGGAAAAAGTCACCAGTTGGGTCAACAGACAGCTGGAACTGTTTCCATCTAGGGTGATGGGGGGGGGGGGGTATACAACGGGTGAATAGGCCTACTGGCGAAGAGGGCAACAACTTCCAGTAGACGTGAGAGGAATATTAAATAAAAAGAAAGACGCGGCTAACAAGGTTTGTCTACAGCATCATTTTGGAATTATCTGCGGCATAATACAGTGGTGAATTATTACCACGTAAGACTCTTAAAGAAAGCACTTTGTAAAGGGTTTAGCCTTGGTTCAAGGCGGCACCTCATATTTATA
>CM021538.1:6151237-6165014 GCA_010994315.2 Pisaster ochraceus | reverse complement strand
TACACTACTCAAAAGAGATTTCCATATGGTGTTACCGCAAGCCTTACTTAGTTAATTTGATGTCCCAATGCTGCAATTTAAGAAACCAGCTTTACAGGGCATTAAATATATAAAACAAGGCTTTAAGAAAAAAGTTTTAAAATTGTACAGTGTAAAAATACGTAGCTACAATTTTAAAAAGCACAAAAACCACATCAACAAAATGTTAAAGCTATTCAAAGTAGATCATCTAGTCCACAAAGTGCCCCTGGCAGGATTTGAACCGGGTTCCTAGGTGTGGAAGGCAAGGACAGATGCCTGTACGCCAACCCAACTGCCCATTTGCAAGACTGTCCTTCTCACCTATTAAGCACTTTGAATCAGAGACTTGGTAGCTACGTCCGAATGCTTGGGGGCACTTGTAAATCTCTCTGTTTGGTCCAACAAACTCGTTGTTGGTCTCACCGTTGAAGTCTCCGCACAAACCACACACCATATCCTTGTACTTCTGGGGCAGCTGTATGTAAATAACACAGAGAGTATTTAAGAATATATAATAATAATAACAAACATGTAAAGCCTATCTATCAATGACTGAAAATAATCCAAGGCGCTGAAAAAAGCAAATTATGAAAAACATACCAATTTTTTTGCTTTTCCCAGTTTAAATGTTCAGATGTTTTGGATGTTGACAAATTTTGCACTGGAAGGGTATCAGATACAATGGCAATTTACACCATTTTAACGTGAGGTTAGAGACTTGTAATTTTTCCCTCACTCACATAACAACTCTATCTACTGGAAAGTGAGTAAATCACAAAACTGAATTTGACATTTCCCTTCCTCTTCATGAGCATCAGTCCGAGTGACATGAACAATTTATAACTGTATCCTGCTCCCTTTTTGTGCAGAAAATTGGTAAGCAAGATTTCCTGCTTAAGCAGCTCTATGAAATCAAGCCCATCAGATGTCTGGTGGTTTATGGTAATGAACTAGCAGGGTACCAACAGGGTGAAACGAAAGACCCTACTGCAACTTGCACTCCTTCCACCACCTATTCTCTACACTCACCTCAATCTTGATGTTCTGTCCATCAAAGAAGACCTTGAGTTCCTGCTCGGGAGCAAACAGCATGATAGAATCTCCGAGCTTGGGGCGGATGATCTGGATCAGGGTCTTGGGCTTGTGGGTCAGGTTCTGCGGTGGTGCGACAGTTACACTTTTGATGTTTTTTCTCAACTCGTCCCAAAGATCCCCCTCCTGCTCACTCAAAATGAAATCCTCTTGTGAGCTTGCACTGTTTGACATGTCCACGGGCTGTTATGAGAAGCAAGCACAGAGATAGAGCATTGAATAATATATGAGCCTAAAAATCCGAAATCACTGGACAAAGCCTCAATTCTTGGCACTGATTACACAGAGTTCTGAAGTTTGGCCAAGGTTTGTCATGCCCAAACTTCAGGATGCTACTTATTGTAACATTTTGCTCCTTGGACTAGCAAAATTATGTGCTAAATCCGACTGAGACATCAACAACTCAAGCCGCCTACAACATCTGGTGAGAAAAACACACAACTGACAGACTGAATCTGGATGCCAACAAACTCTTCGTTGTCAGATGAGACATTGTATCCAAAAACACTGTCTAAAAGAACTGGAACTCAAAAATATCTCAGGAAAAATAATGGTGTACAATGATGAGGTCAATGTTGACAATCCAGACGAGATAACAACCGCTTCTGTGGCAAGACGAACAAGCAGACAATCACAACTGCTGACCATCCACAGGCCCAACACCAAACAAAGGCTAACCCAGCAAGAGACACTGAGAAAGTAAAAGAAATAAAAACCAACATCCAGAAGAAATTGGAACCACTGATGGAAATGTCTGTCAAATAACGACCACAAGTCCGCAAAATCAAGAAAAACCACCAGTCCACAGAAACCATCAGGGCCCAATTTCATGGCTCTGCATACTGGCGAGTTCTGCGCTTGCGATCACCATTCTCTGCTTACAGGGAAAGCACACAATTTCTGCGCTAGCTGTGTAAGTGAAGAATGCCTAGAATGTGGGGTATGCACACACACAAGCAAACATTCCCTGCTAACCTATGAAATATGCTTGACATAAACGCCGATTCAAAGTTTGCTTACGAAAAGATTTACCAATGAAGCCATAAAAAAAAAGTCAAAGCTGAGATGACAAGACCTTTGGCTTCAACTAGCTCATACATGTGGCTGCCTCAACCAATGCTGACACAGTGAGAGAGAAACCTAAAAAAGAACGGAGGTGGAAGAGAAGGAAACCTGTTTGGAAGGAGCAAGTAGCAAAGGAGATTACGAGGGCGACTATCTCTCCTTAGCCTAAGGGAGATAAAGGAAACACAAGGACTCAAAGTTTAACATCAAACTAAAGAAAGATACACCAACTGCCACAGAAATACTGAAGCACCAAATTCAAGCCAAGTCAAAGCGACTCAGTAGACTCTACAGAAGAACAATGGTGAGTGTCTTGCTTATGGACAGAAGTGCCAAAACTAGGACTCCAACTCCAACACCAGAGCTTGAATCCAGTGCACCCGACATTCCACATGTACAAAATTACAGTCATACACGTACATTCACAGCTGGAATCCAAATTGCCACCACAATAAAAATAAAACACCCTTATTCCTGTCCTTTGAAAAGTTGCAAAAGCTTGGAAATACATTCATTTCCTTTTGGGGAGTCCTCTTTCATTAAAATTTTTTAAACAAGTTATTTTAAATTATTTTCTAAAAAGTGACATCAATTTAAGAACCTTGAGTTCGGCACTATAATCCTTCTGTGGGTCCACAGTCATGATGTGGACCTCCTGGGTGTCAATGGGAACCTTCTCCATGACTTTGTTTTCCTTGATGATCAGCTTGTGCACGACTGACAAATTAGCATTGATGTTGTCGACAAAGATGTCGACCCCTTGAGTGTTTGGATCCGGGATAAACTGAATCCTTGTGTTGTCAATGTAGACGGTGACAACCTTAAGAGAGTACACAAAATCAATACATAATCAATACAATTGATTATCATTTTTATTGCAGACAATGTGGCCACTGATCATGATTTTGATCAACATTAATCAATGTATTTATGACACCATTCAACAGCCTCATTTAGAAGAATTCCCCGAAAGAGAACGAAAAATCTGGTGCATTTGATGAGAACACTTAATAATAATAATGACATTTACTTTATTTAGTCCTGAAGAGTTTTGTTGTGACAAAAAAAATTTCATTCCCCCCAAAAAACATTCACTTCGGAAGCTCACAAAACAGTTCTCTGCAGGGGCACGCTAACGATACTGACGTGATGAAGTGGTTATGGAAATTATAACAAGATTTAAACCCGAACCTTCTTGGTGCTGTCCTGGCTGTGAACCTTGCTGAGGATCACAAAGCGTTCTTTGTTGGAGCAGTCCTTGGCCAGGATGTGGTCACATTTGCTCTGATTGTAGTCATACAAGACTTTGTCAAAGGTGATGATGGAGTTATTTTTCAGAGCCTTGCACTGATCTGCAGAGTGATCAAATTTAATCCAAGTTTGACATCTTATTTAAAGCAGGAACAGCTTGTCTCAGGACTTGAACAAAGCCCAATTTCATGGCTGTGCTTGCTGCCGAACTCTGTGCTTGAGATCCATATTCTCCGCTAGCGGTGCAAGTAAATATTTCTGCACTAGCTATGTAAGTGAAGAATGCCTAGTAACATGAAATAAACAGGCACACAAGCAAAATTTCCCTGCTAACCTGTGAAATATGCTAGACATATTTAGGTCATACAATTTTCATACAATTGGCTCTTAATGAAAATATCAATTTGAGAGTCTGTTTTATGTACTTTAATGTAAAAAGTGGCCGAGCAGAGATTCATGAAAACTCAACACTGTATGTCTGGTGATATAACCCTTGTACTAATTAGTTAATTAATGTAATTACAAAACCATGGCGTTTTATGACTTGAAACTCCGGGAAGATATGTTAATGTCAGTGATAACATTGTAACAACTGGTTCTGATATAGCACACATATCCTAGTAGCTGAATCAAGGTGCTTTACAATTTAATTATCTCTGTTCATCAGGCACACCTAGACCATCCCTCAAACTTTCACAACTTCCTGGGGAGAATACAACCCCAAGCTGCTTAAATTAGTGCTAAGGAGGTTAATCCTACACAA
Source organism: Pisaster ochraceus (assembly GCA_010994315.2). Classification (NCBI taxonomy): domain Eukaryota; kingdom Metazoa; phylum Echinodermata; class Asteroidea; order Forcipulatida; family Asteriidae; genus Pisaster; species Pisaster ochraceus. The sequence goes on along the minus strand of CM021538.1, from coordinate 6,160,822 downwards.
TACTGTCTCAGCTGTCTCAGGTTCCCATTTATACACCTGGGTTAAGAGAAGCAGTTATGGTTAAGTGTTTTGCTCAAGGACACAAATGTCAAGACAAGAATTCAATCCCACTTCTATGATTTAACCACCAGACCTAGAGTCCGATGCACTTGACCGCTCGGTCATAACACATACAAAAAGAAGGTAAAACACTGATTTGCCAAAAAGTTTTTCTAAAGAACTGGCTGTTTGTGAGTGACTTTGTTTATTTGATAAACTGACTCACTGATATTATGGCCACTCAGCCATTCCAGTCCATAGCTCTGGACCATGTGCTTTTGCAGGTTGTAGGGGGTCAGGATCTGAGAATCCTGGACAATCTTCGGGATCAAGACACAGTCAAAGTTGATATTTTCTGTAATGTCTTTGATTGTCATGTTGAACTTCTTCTTAGATTCTTCCATCTCTGCGCTAAAAAGGATCTAAAATTGAAAAAGGAATAAAAAACTAAACAATTTTTCAAGTTCATTCAAAGAAAGGTACGGATAGAAATATTTACTGCAATAAGCTAAACTTTAAGTACTCTAAAAACAAAAGGCCATGTGCTCATAATACTTAGAAAACCCTCAACTTTTTTGTTACATTCTTCTTTTCTAATATCAAATAATAAAGCACAAGGGAAACTGACTGGGTACATTTTTTCGGATTGAACAAAGAAAATGACTAGAGCAGAACATGAACCTGTGACCTCCGGATTGACGCACCAGCACTCTACAAACTGAGCAATCTCACCCTATTGTTGGCAGTCTCCCTATTTTGTCAATATCTTTAACTGGCTTCTGACTGGTATATTTGCATACTAGTAAACTTATGGGTACAGCCATGTGTACAAATCTTTGGGAGGAATGCTGGGAGGAATGCTGGCACTGAAAAGGGCTCTTTTTGTGTTCTCGACATTTCAAACAGTATACTCTGCACATCTTGATTCTGCAGAAGTCAAGAAGAGTGTACATGTACCTGCCAGTTTACTAGGAATAGTTAGTCCCTACCCACACCATGCAAAGCCTCAAAAATCACTTAAAATGTAAATGGTTGTGCTGACCTGCTCAGCCATATAATTCAACGGGTGGTTTGTGGTACATTGTTTGTTTGTTTGTTAAGATGATCTTCCCAACAAGGGAACTTGGCAAAGCTCCCACTAGGGGATATAAAGGCTAAACTGGCCACAGCCAATATTTCTCATAGAAACATTGGTTTAACGTCTGTGATTATTAATTGCACAATTCAAGAAACTGTAACTAGACGACGATACTTGTTCGAGTCATTGTGAAATTGGCAGTTAGCTCGGTAAGATTCTTGTGATAGCAAGTTGTGCATTCTAACCATGTGACCACTGTGACACTGGCTTACGTTTTTAGTGACAAAAAAATGCCAATGCTTCTTGTCACATTAATGACATGGAAAACCAGATTTTTGACATCCTTCAATTAATAAGTAAACCCTAGAATCCTGGATGTAACAGATTGGAACAAGCCGTTTTGTTTTAAACAACTCACTGTCTTGTCGAGGTTGAATACTTTAGCCTGCTTTGTCCTGACGTTCTGCCAAAGCAAATTCTTCAGCATCTGAATGCCCTGGTAGACAGCCTCTAAGTATACCCTACTCGTTTTCTGTGAATGGACCAATTAAAAATAGCCAATTTGTTACATAAAATTCAAGAATATATCATGGGTGTGAAAATAGGAAAAATTTAAAATCTTGATAAAGCCTCCTATAACTTAGAGCAAGTTCAAGTGCGCACAATGCTAAACTAAAGGCCGACTGTTCTGACTTGAATCCACCCTGGTCGACAATTGGTTGACTACTGCGGTCGACCATTTGGATTCAGCTTCATGCCTAGCCTATGGTTTCTTCCCTGGTACTGGTAGCTTTGCTCTTTGAAAAGCACAGAGGGGAACCAGCGACACTGAAGCCAAATGGCAGAAGGCAATGGAAGTGTTGAAATCCGTACCAATAGTTGGCTAGACTTCCACACGAGTCGTATGAGTATGTCACCACACATGTACATTGCAGCTAGTCATTGGTCATCCACAAGGGTGTTGCATTTCGGAAGATTTACAAATGTTTATCACCACCGACCACATATGGAAAGCTCAGAGCATTTAGGACACAAAAAAGGTAATTCTTTCTTTCCTTAATAGTGACTTCATCTCTTTTAAAAGGAATGGAGATCAATAAACCAGAAACCAGGAAAGAATCTTGAAAGCTCTTGTGCATAGAAGATTTCATTCTGGTTAAATTGAGCATGTAAAAGTGGTCCATTATAACAGGTATTATACAGGATTGGTAGAGTTGACAGAATAGTTGCAGAGGGGTGTTCATGTTTTGTGTGAACAACCCTATACATGAAATAACAAAGCTGTGAAAACTTGTGCCAAATCCGTTATGTGAGTCAGGAGAAAACAGGAAGAAATCCCTTCAACATTTTCAGCATTTAAACACATTGTCCTAAATTTTGGTTGTAACAACCGAAAATAAGATGTTGCATTTTTAAGGTTCTCAAACACAATTCTCTCAAATATGACTTCATTTCAAAGAAAAATATTTCACCGGAAAAATGGTTCCAGTATAAACTTCAATTATACTCAGACACCATATTGACAACATATCAGCCGCAAACATAAGCTGTGACAAAGTGACAATATTTTTGCTCCCGCCAAACTTTCAGCCATTCATTTGCAAGGCCAATCCTTATTGGTCAACCATGCAAATCCAGCCAAAACAACCTTACCAGAGCCTTGCTCTCATTGGTTGTCCTAACTACATAACTTCTCAGGCTACAAGCTGTGAACTCAAACGCACACAACACACAACAGTGTGTTAGCCGTAAGGGAAAAAACCTAGACTGGAAAACCAGTCTTACCATGACTCACGAGAGCCAAGCAGGAGCAAACACAAGGGAGTTATGTGCCAAGTATAAAGCATTTTATCGTTTACTCGAGAAAATGGAATATCGTTTCAGACTAAAGTTCAACACTGATGTTTTTTATCCTTACCAATCCTGTATAATATCTTTAAAGTCTAGAACCCTTTTGGTAAGATTAACACTCAGACAAAAAAACAAACAAAACGAAACAAAAACAACAACATCCTTTTACCGACAGTAAAACAATGAGAACCGATCCACTGATACCTACATACCTCGTTGTGAGTGAGTTCAGCATTAACAGCGCGGAGTTCCTCACGCTCAAGACGGAATCTCTTGCAGGCCTCGGTGTACTTGTTGCCCTTTTTCAAGTCCTCCGTGCACTCCATCTTGTATGGGGTGTCCTGTTTCAGAAGTTTCTTCTGCTCTTCTGATCTCTCAACACGAGCCTGTCGACCCAGAAAGAAATTCAAGGTCTAATCGGGTTGACTTGAATTAGCAACAAGGCATGCACAGTCTACTCCCTAACACAGGCGCAGTTCAATATTTGTTTAAATGTAGAATATGAATTTACAATACAATTTTTATGTTTATGGTTGAGTACTTGAATGAACATAACAGACTATAATGCATAAGGCCCAATTCCAGAGAGCTGCCTCAGCAGAAATTCATACGTAATAATTTTCTGCCTGGCAAAAATAAGCAGGATACCAGTTGGTAGAGAAAGAACGGTATTATGGTGTTTTAAATCTTATTCTGGTAAGCATAAATTTGCTGTGCTCAGCTGCTTTTTGTGTTTAATCAACTCTTTGACATTGGGCCCAGAAGCACACAAGCATGTTCAAACAAACACACGTTTGTTGACCCAGTAAACTTTTGTTTCTGGAAAGTGAGAAAAAGAATTTCAAAAAATACAAAAATAAAACATAAATAATAAATCGCAGTGAGCGCCTACTCACTTTTCTCACATGACATCAAATCCCAGATCTAATTATGATAACCTTTGTTGTCTTTCCTTTGTCGAGTCAGGGTTTCATTGTGGCAACAATATTTTTCAAAAGGAAAGCAAATACTCAAGAATCTCAAAAAAGCTTTAAAAGATAATACCGACGTGAAGGTACCATCTTCAAACACTAATAACACCTGGTGTATTGCAGACTTAACTATCACTCCAAGATTTTTGTTTTCCCATCAAACATCAAGACGACGAGTTTGTCCAGAGGACCATTCCCCAAAGTTTCAAGTGGGTAGATCCAATTTGTTTTGCATTAGGTAAGATCTGGATGTGTCATGTTGTGTGGGGGTTGAATGAATGAAAGCATCAAAAATTACGCAACAAGAAATAAAAACATTGGGCATAGTTGACACATTAAGCACAGAGGAAGAAAATGAGCAGAGAACACAAGTGAACTGTGATTTTTTAAAAAATTAAACAGTAGTGCCTCCTGCCAATTAGCGTCTCAAAAGTGCCCTAATAAGTCCAACCAGATCATTCTGAATCGTACCTTGAGCTGCATCTTCTGGTCAGTCATACAGCTTCTTCCCCACTGGGTGTTAAATGCGATGAGAACTTCGGGATCTTTGGCTACGTCTGGAAGTCCTACCAAAGAGTCTAGTATCTTGTTAGCCGGGAGAGTCATGGCATAGGTTGGGTGCTCCAACTCAGCCTGGATGCAGAGAGCCTGCAAAGAAAAAAGAAGAACAAAATTATATCCTGGAAATTTGTCAAATAAATATATCTTGTGCAACGAAACTGCACATCATCTTTGAAGTCAATACATTTTTCTAAAACAATGGTGATGCAAAACCATTATTCACTCAAATTCTCACAGAACAGCTCTACTCAGCAAAGTAGATACAGTCTACTCTCGTTAATACGAGCTCGGATGATACGAGACGCCGGTTTATACAAGGTATTTCACCAGTCCCGAACTGTCCCATGCGTGTTTCTATGTCTTAAAAAACGGAAGATACGAGCACGGTTATAACGAGAACACAGATAAAACAGGGTATTTTTGCGGCCCCATGATGACAAAATGTATTGTTTTTCATACTTTTGTAGCGAGATCTTAAAAATATTAATGCGTAAAAGCTTACCGTTCAGTCAAGGTTCGGAAATAACTTTTGTTGCCAAACTATTCATCGGATCGAACCGGCCATGCGGTTCTGTCCGATCCGAAAACCAGAAACATTTCGCTGGCAACCTATGCTTGAAATGCTACTTCGCTTACACGCTGACGGCTACCAGCGAAAACAACGTTCAGCCAACAACGTTCTGTCACATCATGGTCACATGAACACCAAGTTTGACATCACTTTGCTTTAATTTTTATCTTGAGTTATACAAAATATTAAATTTCTATCGTCGTAGTCAACAAAAATGAATTTATCAGTGATATTTTTGCATACAGGATGCTCGTAAGAACTGTACTAGGAAGCAAACCACTCCGTTCTAGCCTAGACATGTGTGCATGCACTACGACGACGTGTGTATACATAATACGTGTAAATAGTGCGCTGCGTTTAAGACGAGGTTCGGATTATACGAGCCAGTCCGGCGGACCTCGTATTAACGAAAGTCGACTGTATACACATGGTGTTACCGCAAACAGAATACACATTGATACCTCACCATAGAATGCCTCAAAACCCATGTAATACACTCCATGCACTCCTTGTGACATCATATGCAGAGCTCTATTTACATGTTTCCATGGTGTTTTATGGTGTTATCATTTTCATGCATTAACCTTTTTGAACATGTGCGATTTTAAAAAATGACGTAGGTTTTTAAGAAGTTCCAATAAATATTGCTGTATTCAGCTTATAGGCTTATACCCCTGCCCTTCCTTTTAGAAGCACTCACCTCGTCTCAAAAGGACCCAAGCGTGTTTCCATCAGAGCAACCAAACCCACGCTACATGAAAGTCCTTCTAGTTGAATTAATTTAAAGTTGGGCGATTAGTACAGCTAAATATTTAGACTTGTAAAATTTCATTACTGGTCTCTTCATCATGCGCTGTTGATGATTTGCCGATGATTTTACACAATGACTGCGTGACAACAAAATTATGTTGTCATCAGATCATTTCAGATCATTTTTCTCATTTCAAATACAGGGGTAAAAAGGAAAAAGGTCCAATTTGTACCAAGCAACATTATTGGGAATTATTTTGTTACCCTATCGAGATCGTCGTTATTTAAGCCATTTTGGCCAAATGCCCTCTTGATCATAGTGCCAACATCAATGCGAACAGCTTTGTAGAACTCATCCTGCTGGTCCAAACTGATCTGACTGATCAATTCACGGATGGGCTGGCTTCCGATGGTGCTGATCTAAAAATAAATAGAACAATCAATTCATCAAACTAGCAACCTATGCACTTTGAAATTATAATATGAATATGCATTACATCAACCTTGCATAGGTCCTACTAGGAACAGTCATTAAAATAATAGTTTATTTATTTATTTATTTATTTATTTATTTATTTATTTATTTATTTCGTTACACAACCAACAGTGCAAAAGCCAATCGCAGGATATTGATTAAGAAATGAGAAGAAACATTAAGCTTTAGATGTGGGAGGAAAATCCCAAATGGGGAAAAACCCACGCAAACAGGTAGGGACTGAAAACCCAATCCACACGCATGGCTCGGGTCCAAGATTGGATTCGAACCGGGTATAAGGCAGGGAAAGAAACCACTGAGCAAGCCTGAGCCCCTTAAAGGCAGAGGACACTTTTGGTAATTTTCAAAGACTAGTATTATCACTTGGTGTATCCTAATTGTTTGTTTGTTTCTTTCTTTGCTTATTTCCATTAATGCATTCATGCACTGAATGATAAATCCAAACTAATCAGCTTGAAAACCTGGTAATAAAAAACAATACAAGGAGCACATTATAATAATAACAGCATGAGTGGGGCTGTCATCGTGAGAAGGACTGTCCCCAACTGGTCCTTACTTTCCCAGAACCCCTTACCCTGAGTGGAGCACCCAACTGGTCCTTACTTTCCCAGAACCCCTTACCCAGAACCCCTTACCCTGAGTGGAGCACCCAACTGGTTCTTTCTTTCCCAGTACCCCTTACACTGAGTGGCCTTTTTGTCATGTGTTGGGCCATAAACAAATATTTAAAAAAAAAAGTCAAAATTTGAAGAGAATTACTTTTAAGCTCACTGACTTACACTGATCAAGATGTTGAACAGCTCAACCTTGGTGCTACTACTTGGGGTCTTAGTATGTTTCTGAATGTGAGTGAACCTATTGTACGGCGAGAACTTCGCGTTAGGGTACATCCAATTTTCAAAGTCAATGTTTCCCAAATCCAACTTATGGCCAGAGGGGTAAGGATCTGTTTGATTCTCGTGGGCGGAATTACTCTCTGATAAGCATTCCTCTGAGCTAGAAGCGGTGGTGAAACTCTTCTTCTTCAGGTACTTGTTCTGAAAACAAAACAAAAACATATATGAAGCAAATAGCTGGTAGTAAGGTCCTACTCCTTCCACAAAACTTGCTCTGAAAAGCCATGACAATTTATTGTTGCTTCAGTTTTCTATTTCACAAAGCACTTGTTCTGGAATGAAATTACTTGTTCTGGAAAGAAATCTACGCGGCTGGTTGTCTTAAAAAGAGGAAATCTAGAAAATGGGTTAAGATACTCTCTCTGCCTAAAGTCTAACCCCCGCCGCCTTCCCCCAAATGCCAGAGATGACCCCTGATAACTTCTGGGTCTTTTAAATGCTTACCTTAATTTCATTGTACTCAGCTTGGGTCAAGATCTTAGTCTCCGGTTTCATGATACAAGTGACCTGCTTAGGGGGGTCCACTCCAAGTCGTGTTGTTATGGCGACGTAAATCGGGCCGTTGAATAGAAGTTGGGTTGGTCTGTAGGTGTAGCTGCACGAGCGTGGTACGCGGCAAATTTTCAGTTCCGTCTGAACTCCGAGGGACTCATTGCCAAAGCTCCACTTTTCCTGTACAAAAAAGAATAAGATGTTTTTATGAGACTCAACTTCAGAGCTTCATATTGAAATATCACATTTTACTTTTTGATGATTACTTTATAACCTTTGATTTGCCTTGAATAGAAAAGTAAGCTTTCTTACGGTTAAAGGTTTTTTGGCCATCAGCTCTCCCTGGAAAAAGCGTTTCTCAAAAATGCATCTTGAGTCCTCCTGAGAGTTTCTGGTCTTTGGCTCTTGAACACTCTCCTAGAAATACCAAGAAAAAAAACCAACAACACAACATTTTTTTGACCTCTCTATAGCATTCGTAATAAAACAGAGACAACTTAAGAAAATTTTATAAGGAAGTGTTTTCTCTCTTTGAAAGAAATATGGCAAGGTTCTTCCAGTGTTTTTTATGATAAATTAAAAGTGTCATCTAGAAAAAAGAGGGACAAATTAATTTTTGTTTTACTTCTTCTAAGAATTGAGGACTAAAAGAGGGGCTCAAAGGTCAAATTGAGTTTTGTGATTCACAAATTTTCCAATACATAAAGTCCTCATGAAAATGGGGACAAATAAAAGTCTCTAACCTTACGTTAAAATATCATAAAATATCATTTTATTTGATATTCTTTAGGAGCAAAATTTGAAATATGATGCCATTGAAGAGCGAAATCAAATGGGTCTGTGCTTTCCAATTTCTAAGCCAGTAGCAAAACCAAATTACATGCAGTTTTGAATTACCTATTATCAGAACTCACGAATGATCTGAACATTCTCTGTACAAAAATGTCCAGACCATGTACTTCAAATGTGATCTCATGGAATAATTTTGGATTTTGACAACAATTTCACTTGAAGGGTATCAAACACAGTGGCATTTTACACCATTTTAACATGAGGACAGAGACTTCTAATTTGTTCCCCATTTTCATAGATAGGACTCTATCTATTGGAAACAGAATTTAGCACCTAAAATAGTACCGGTAGGAGTGACTTCATATTTCTTTCGTGCGGTCGCCATTAACAAGTGGTGATGGGTACCGACCGGTGCCGACCAGCATAACTACAGCCCTGATTATACTATGTTTTATGTTCAATTTATGGTTTCTTACAGGTTTCTTGGCGATCAGTTCTCCCTGAACAGGGCGTTTCTCAAAAAATGACATAAAATAAGGAGAAGTTTGACTTCTCCAAAAACATTGAGAATATAACAGTGGTGTCATGGGATGTTTATAACAAAGATGAATTTGCTGTGTTTGATTGGTTAGTGCCAATGGTTCAAAGATTAGTTTACAAGATTGAAAATAATTATTCATGTAATTTACTTTCTACGGTGTGGTAAGATAAGGTTCAGACTATTGGTGAAAATTATAGACAAAACAGAGCCAGCTTCCCTTTTGGAAAAAAAAAATTTTTTCAAGCAATATAACACATTTTGTATTTGTTCTCCTAAAACCAATACACGATTGAGAAACAACAGTGAAGTATGTGAACTATTTCATCTGAATAAAACAAGCAAACAAAGTTGTTTACGGATGTTTACCTCTGTTGGCTTGACTCTCATTAAGCTGTAAGTGAAAGGTCTGCTGTGGAGGGAGAGGATCTGGTGCTCACTGGTCGGGGTATCATGACTGGACTTGAAGAGCCTCTCGGGAACGTCTACGGTGACTTTGCCGTTCAGGACGGCTGAGGAGTTCAAGGAGCCCACCAGGCTGAGGCCGGTC
>CM021538.1:6034830-6045672 GCA_010994315.2 Pisaster ochraceus | reverse complement strand
GGGGGGGGGCTACAGAGGTCCTCCTTCATGACATAAATATTGCTAGCATAGAGGAACCAGTTCTCTTTGGCCTCGTGGTTGCTGTACGCCATTTTCAATCCGAAATGTAGCATAACCCAGTGTGCAGTCTAGTCTGGCACCTTGTCTACGCACATGTTTTTTTTTAACCGAAGTGGCCTCTATGGGTTTGCAAGTTGTTGCAACTCTTTCAATACACATCTCCGAGTAGAGATACCAGATCAAAATGACAATTGGCAATTCCACAGTTATGAGTTTGACTTGGAAGGTTACTATGTTTTGTTACAAAACATGCCACATTGAATGCAGCTTCAAAGCTGAACTGCATGACTTTTTATCCTCCTAAGTTTGGTGTGGCATTTTCGCAGCAGTTGATCAACCAGTTGGAACCATTCAACTGCACGGGTTGTGCGTAGTTGCGCAACTGTGCACAGAGCTGAACTGTACTTGTGTTCATTTTGAGGCATTTGAGCTTTCCCCTTGACCTCTACATATCAAGAACTCACATCTTTCATGTGGTAGATGGAATCACCACGCGTTTGTGTGAGCACTGCATTCATTCTTGTCAGTTTTCAGACTGCAGTAAATTTTGCTCCATTCGTTGATTTGAATTTTTACCACCTCTCTCAGCTCATGAGCCAGTGGAAAATACTGACATGGGTGTGGCGTTTTGGTAGACGCAATCACCGGTATTGATTTCTTCATTGCAGGCTGGCACAGTGTACGCAATTCAAGACCACATTGGACGATAGTTGATAGTCAGACAGGGTAGTACAGTTAACCAGTATTAATTGAAATAACATTGCTAAAAAATGAAAGATATCAAATACCATTTGGCAAATATAAGTATGTAATTATTACACATGCTGTATTTAAAGGTAGATGGCTATAGACCTTCATCATGCTGCCATCACCATCTTGGTCAAGTTCCCTGTCTCCAACTGCTAATATCTGTTGTACATAAAGGAACCAGACTTTTTTCCTTCTAGCCTCGGTTTGGTTACATTGATATGAATTGGAGAAAATTAGGATGACTGTATACCATGATAAAGGTCTGTATGGACGGGGGATGCATTTGAACCGTTTTGTATTGCACTTGAAAACCGTCATACAAATTTTCTTCCTGTTTCGATGAGGTGCCACCAGTGACCCCGTTATCTAGAAAACCAGATATCAGTGTGGTCAACCTTTCTGGGTACATTATACAATTGCCCACATTGTGTTTTTGTTGGAGACTCCTATCTCTGTTGATAAAATCCGTCTGTGAGCCTCAAGACGAAAATGTGCACCTTTGCGAAAATATGTTTGCCATTTTTTGGGAGCCTCGAAATCGGCCATGTTCATAATCTGTTATACAGTACTGTTAAAATCGCTATCAGATTTCATTGAAAGACATCATTATCTGGTTAAGATACGTTTATTTATTTTTTTGCACTTTACTTTGTTTTGCCTCTCCACAAGTAAACTCCTGCGACTAAATCACCCACAGGTCCAAAATTCAGGGCCCACTTTCGTGGCTCTTCCAATGCCGCGGAATTCTGCCCTCACGGTGGCTGTAAAGCACATAGTCGTAGTTCTATGAACCAGGAGTGCAGAATTCCGCGGTAAGCCATGAAATTGGGTCCTGATCAAACGGCAGACTTGTCACGTGGGTTGACAATACCATCATGTGACGTATGGTTCCAATTTCCCAACCCGGCCAAGGTGTTGTATTCTGGACTAGGAAACAATATTACCACCACATTAAATTGCGCCGTATCCGAATTGGTGGCTACGGCTACGGCAGTTGCTAATTGATATTAGGACGTCCTATACTCCAACGCGTAATAAAGCGGCGATCCATCCGTAGCCGTAGCCGTAGCTGTATCCGCCATCTCGGACTCGACCTTGAATACTCTCAAATGGATTCTCTGTTTTTAAAATTGTGTTTCTTGTTTCCTTGTATACCTGTTAATGCAACCATTCTTCCCCATCTCTGATCACCGACACAAATTTAACACCAAAGATAACTCTTTAGGTTGAGGGGGGCAAAAAAGTATTTTAAAAATTCAAATTGTTTAACAGCCTCCATTTTTTGGGCGAATCTCTCTGCTGCAAATCAAAAATCGTTGAGCCGATTCTTAAAGTCGCTCGTTTGACTTTGTGTCATACATAGTGGCAAGCGTAGACTCTCCCTCCGCCGTATTCTACTGCATAGGAATCGTGATTTGACATGACCTCGGCCAGCTCTCGATCTTCTGCCGTCGTGTCCTCGCTGGCCGTGACGTTAGCGTTCGAGTTCAGGTCCAGCCCTATCGGGGAGACTCGCTCCGTTCCGGAGATCAGGAACACCTGATCTACCTCCGAGCTGGAGTGTTTTCGACTCAACGGAGTCACGCTGCTGTTACTCGTCATGAACTTCGTGATGCTACCGCTTGACTTACTCGCTATCACCGACGGGTCGTAGTCGTAGTCCAACTGGTGAGCACCGCCGTTCAGCATGGCGGACGATTCGTAATGTCTGTACGGCGACTGTGACGGCTGGCCGTTCCGGTGTGGATCCAGGAGCTGCCGAGGAGCGGGTCCCCCGGGTGGGTAGCCGTTACCCTGGGGTGCGTGGTTCCCCCCGGCCCCGGGGACCGCCCCGTTACTGCTGGGATAGTCTTGTACCATGACTGCACACGCGGTCAGGTAGAGAGGGGTGAATTGTTTCACTTGCATAACTCGGTCACCGTCGTTGTATTGCATGTAGCCCGTCTTGGCACCACACGACTGAGGACAGGCATGACCTGGGTCAAATAAAGACAAATGAATAAATGTACAAACAAACAAGCAAATAAATAAATAAATAAGTAAACAAAAAAATAAATAAATAATATATGTATATTGATAAATATGAAGAAGAATGCAATTTAAAAAAGAATAAGTTAATTTATGTAGCATAGGTTATTCACAAGCCAAATTACATAGCAATTTTGAAAATAATTTCAGTCATCTTTTAATCCAAGATGGCCGCCAAAATACTGGTTGAAAAGTGGTACCGTAGAATTTTGGGTATCTTTTTGGGATATCTTTACAATTCCAAAGGTTAATATGGTGTTTTCACTGTTTAAAAAAGAAAAAAAAAGAAAAAAAGATTACGATTGAATGTAAATGTACTATTTTCCCAAATTTAACGATGTGTCGTACCTTTTACTTTAAGAGATTTTGTGTAAATAATGTTGTTGAAATGTTAAATTCACTGCATTTCACTTGGTTTCCGGTTTACACGGAAAAATAGATCAATACAAGTGAAACACACGGCTGGTTTAAGTGCCGACGACTTCTTCTTGGAAACTCTTCATTTAGGCCTAGCCTCACGAAAGGACCCCCCCCCCGACAGCAGTCGGTTACATTGAAGCGTTCAACTCCCCCCAGGCCATAGCATGTTCATGATTGAATAACCGACAGTGAAAACTATATTAATGTTACAGGCGTTAAAGGCATGCTTCTGGTATGCCTAGCCTCTTTGAATTAAGACATGGTATAACATTAATAGCTTACTGCGCTGTTACTTGCATGCTTACCGTCTTTGTATTAAGATGTGGTATGGTAAATGTTGGTAAACCTGTTTCTACTATCATTCCAATTTAATGCTTAAACAAATTTCCTACTGACATGCTTGGTATCTGAATCAAGTTAAGGTATATTAAACCACTGCTGCTGCTTCTCTACTGGATGGCTTACTCTATTATTAATCAAGATAAGGTGTGGCGCTTGATGAAAACAAACACATGCACGCTTACTGTCTTAGATTCAAGATAAGGTACAACATTTCTGTACAGTATGCTGTATAGAAGCTTTAGCACTCGACATGTACTCGCTTTCTGAGTCACGATAATGTATACCATTGGTAATGTTTCACATTTATTAATTGCTTTTAGTTATTTAAGTTATTTACTCGATTTGAATCAATGTATAACAGCGTTGGTTGTGTTCGCAGAACAGCTGCTTGGGACCTGCTGCCGTACAATGCAATTTAGGAGTACGCAATCCAATACGATATACGGTTACAGTGCATCTCTTTAATGGCGGCAAAGTGCATTAGTTGGCAATTTATAACTCGTAATGGGATAGTGCAGCGTGTCGATAGCGTACGCGGGAGACAGCAGTCGGCGAAGGCCGTTAGACTCGGATTAGAGAGAAAGTCGTGTTCCAATTTGTGGGTCACGCGGGAATCACCGCGAACCGGAGCGCTTCAATATTAGCCGGGATCATAAATCAAGGGGGCAGGTCCAGGAATTGATCTTGCCGTCGTCGTCGCATACAAAAAAAATAACGAACCCGATTCCACGCGACATGGTATCAACACTGCATTACGATCGATCTCAATTCCACTTGTGAGTTAGGCCGAATCCAAACTGGCGGCTACAGCTACGGCTATACGACTGTTGCTAAAAGGGTGTTGCTAGGGACGTCCTATATGTCAACGCTTGATGACGCGGTGATCCAGCCGTAGCCGTAGCCGTAGCCGTAGCCGTAGCCGTAGCCGCCAATTCGGACACGGCCTTCTACTGCTACGACATCGCACGGCCTGATGATATGTTGAAATCCGGCCTGTACGAAATGTAACCAAAAATTGTTATCCAAACAGTCTTTGTGCTGGAAATACAGGATGTGGAGATGGTCGCAATGGTTGATTGCCTTTTTTGAGGTTAGGGCCTACGGCTGTATTTCATCTTTATTATTATGTCATTATAGTTGTAGGCTGTATTAATGTTGTCACGGTTACTATTTGAGGGAAAGGGGATACGTGTCTTACAGGAGGCCAGACGCATGTCCCTAGTCTGCGCATGAGCGACGCGCAAAGGACTGTGGGTGAACTCCGAGTCCAAGCAACACCGGCAACCATCATGGCATGCTGGTTTTATAGCAATGCGGTACACAACAATAAAACCTGTTAGATTGACATGTTAGGTACAGCATGGCACCCATCGTGGCCGCATGATTAATTTTTCTACGATTTCCTGACTTCCCAAGATGCATTGCGGTATATTTTAAAGATGGAGCTTGAGAATATGGGCTTTGTTCTTAGGCTAGAAAGTAGCCCTACGTCCCGTGTATTATGAAATACACACCTGAAGGATAGGCCCTATTATACTTAACGTTACACGGGAGGGTTTATACCTTCGGTAATTACTCCAAAAATAATATTGACCATAAAAACTTACTTGGTATAAAGCACAGCAGCTAATGATAATGTATAATATTTTGGGAAACAATTCCCTTCTAAGGAATGTGGTTTTAGAGAAAGGAATACACAGAAATGTTCGATCTGAGAAACCTTTCATACATGAAACGTTTCTCATGGATTGTGTATTCCACTTTACGGGTTATTTTTCCTGCATTGTGTGGACATATCCGCTCCAAATCTTCGGCGAAATTGCAAAAGGCTACCACCTTTTGAACCGAAATTTTCTCAGGTTAGTTGTAATGTGTATAATATCTACATTTATGTAGGATTAAAACAATCGAACGGTTCCAGAAAACAAAGGTATCATTGTTGTGCACTGCAAAAACGGCGGTGGTGTTGTCACATAATTATAGAAACCGAAGAGTGAATCAGAATTAACATCATGGGGTATTAAAACAACACCAATGTAACTGTGTTGGCAGAAATTAGTGTTATTTCAACACCCTATGGTGTAAATTTTGATTCCTTTTTTTTTATATATCTATATGAGAACACACATATGGTGTAAATATTAACATCCCAGTTTTTGCAGTGGTATTTATGGATGACTGTCTGCAGATTACTTCGCATCACTTTATAAACTCTTTATAGGTCTGACACATCTATGATGACAGTTTTTTTAAACTTTTGTCTTAACCTGGACAATTTTAAATGTATAATTTTATGTACTTTTGTCCGAAGATTTAAAATAAACTCTCCCAAGGTGCTTTCATAAAGAATGAGTCTCATAATCCAAACACAGTTCTGTGAACGTGTCATTGGAATAAGGAGCTCCTCTAGACGCCCGTAATTAAAGGCGCTGTACTGAGTGCCAAGAACTGACTATTATTAGCACAAGGAACCAAACGGGGAAGAACGCGGACCTTTAACGAAATAGTGGTCTCTAGCCATGAAAAAAATTTCTCCACATCCCCTCCTTTCTTGATTTTTTTCCCAATTTCGTAACCCATTTTCAAACAGACTCGAGAGATAGATGCAAAAACCTTCGAATTTACGCCACAAACAAGAACAGAAACACTCGAGTATCTTTTGTGCGTGGTGAACATAAATGTCACAACTGTACGTGGTGGGGCAGTCGGTGGGATTAAAACTCCCGTGGAGACTGTTTTAGCTGAAGGGTCTCCCTAAAATGGAAATCCTCGGATCTAGTCGATAATCACGTATGGCAAAAACAAGAAATAGAGCAACTTCTGTTTAGCTCGGAGCAAATAAGGATAGTGGGGAGTTTCCAATTAAAGAGTTCTTCAACACGTTAGTTTAGACATTTTAAATATTTTTTTGTTTCCTTTTTGTGCAGTTTTCTCTCTGTTTTGTGAGGGTCAGATTTTTTTCTTTTCGTTTTACTGTATTTGAGGGGTACATTTTCCAATGCATTTTAGATTTACAACTCTCTTTAGTCGACTGCTTTTACCAACCATTTTATTTTATTTTAGAGTTTACCAAAATAAGGAAAAGGTTTTTAAAAACTGTGGTAATTTTCCATTTGCACGCATACAATTTTGTGTCAACACTCGCGTCAGATTATCTTGTTCAACAGTAAATGACAACACAATAGCGCTGGAAGGGGAGGCTTATTTAAGAGAAATACAAAAGGAAATTACAATTTTAATTGGCCACAGAAGTGCCCCCACACCTAAAACAAATGGTGCACCTCTTGTAAATACCCCCAAATAAATAAATAAATAAATAAACAATTGTACCCTAGTTTCGGCGCTGAAAATAAGACGACTAAATCCAATTAGGTTGCTTACCGTAACTGATTTGTTTGGTTCTATTTGAATTATCCTTGTAAGGCACGTTACAAATGGTGATAGGAAAGTAAACCTCCAACTCTTGCCTGTCGCCTACCATTAGAAAAACCTGCAAAGAGGAACGACAGAAATCAAAACGTAAATAATATACTTGATCGAAGTCTTTTTCTTTGCTGTCTTCTTTTTTTGCCTTAGTCACAGTCAATGGCATCGTCGCAAGGGGGCCAGTTTTTACGAAGTGGAAGTGGCCAACCGATGTAACCCAAGGGGCATTTACAAAAAAAAATCCCAATATTGCATTAATACCCTAAGAAAAATATATTGCCTGCCAATTGCCTCGTGAACATGGCCCTTAAATAATTATTCATCCCGCAGTACAAGACCAAGTTAAAAATTCATTAGACGCATGCAGTTTACGCGAACGTGAAATCGAGCGCGGGAAATATTCTCGTGTTACACAACGTAATTCTCTTAAAGTTCTCGTTGGCGTAATTGATCTCGTACCTTATAATATATATATACGGGATGGTGTTGGAGACTCATTATTTCAACACCGATGGGTTCTAACCATTAGAAATGAATCCCTCGACAGTTGAGTCGCAGAATATTGGTAATAATGGCTGCAGTCTTTTGTTACCGTCTCATAATGGTATTGATATCTACGGTGCTTTGGAAGTGCCATCCGACATGTTAAGATCCTATGATAATTTACAGCAGGATGATGACCTCATCAACTTAAGATGACGGCATACCGAGATGATTTATCACGGGATTACGACATTCTGCGTCGTCTTCCCGATATATTTTATCTAAGGAGGTCGACATCTTGAGTAATTCATCTTGGAATGATACCGTCCTGAAAGTAGTCAAGAACCCAAGAAAAAACAAACTTTGGAAGGTAACATCATACGTTCAGGATGTCGTCACAATGAGACGAAACATACCTGGAAGAAAAAAGTCCACTTTCAAAAAGTCCTCATCCCGAGATAATTCCTCTCAGGGTGTCGCCATCTTACGTTTATGATGTCATCATCCTGCAGTAAATAAGCTCAGGATCTCAACTCGTCGGATGGCATTTCCAGAGCTCCGTAGATATAAGATTGGAATTGAGAACCGTCACACATTTATAACGATTATCACAGCCTGCTGCCGACCTTGCCCCTCCGTCTCAAGGTAGCACGTTATGAATACGCAGATATTTTCACGAGGACCAGACTAAATTCCCCTCCGGCTTCTCTTTGGTTGCGTTGATTTTAATGTTGAAACCCGAAAATGGCTGATCACAAAATGTCTATTAATTTAGCTCGTAGAAAAGTTACCTCTTTCTCTAAAACTACATTACTTCAAAGGGGGTCATTTTTAACAATGCTTTTTAACATCAACAGCTCTCCAGTGCTCTGTACCAAGTTCTTCATGGTCATCAACTTGAGGAGTAATTACCAAAAATACACCCTGTCTTTAGTGGGGAACTGTCACAAGAATTCATGGTCAGTAAACAGCATCGTAATAGAGGGCTACCACGTCACCCACTATACGAGCTGTTTTAACGGGTACAGTAGCCACATGAGTACGCCGTAGCACTTGGACGGCCCTTTAAGCACCCGCCTCGTTCATTTTTATCTCCTTTAATAAATCGTAATCAGTAACTGTTGCCATGGCAACCAATTACTGGTTTGTCAGGTAATTTAAGTTATTGCCCAGTCAATCAGCCACCTCCGTGTCTGGTAAATTGATACAATTATATTCACATGAATGCATTTAAGGCATACACTACTAAAGCCGTGGACGCTTTTCGATTTTTTTCGTGTTTCGGGGATGGGGGTGGATGATTTTCTTTTGTCTTGTTTGATCTCCTTCTCGCGAGATGAAGACGTAGAATCTCCAATAAGGTATATCTTTAACATATAAATTTGATGGTTTTTTGTCTGGAGTAGGAAGGCAAATTTATACATGAAAAGTAATAAGTCACACATAAAAATTCAAAGAGTGTCTCTACATGCTTTATGCTGTAAGCAGAATATAATTACCTAACTACGAAGCTTCTAATGTTGAAACTTGTCTCAATAACTGCACTCAACGACGCGGTATTTTGCTTCGTAATCCTTTTTTTCCCGGCAAGTAAAATTAATATCCAAAGAAGAAAATGTCAAATGAGACAAACTATTATGTGTTTGGTGTGTCTCGAGAAATCGGAAGAAGCTTCCAGCTAATGCATGCATCCTTGGATTTGGAAACACAAAACATTAAATTCTATATTGTTTATTGTCATTTAGCCAAAGATTAAAAACAATCACTGAAGTTTGAAATATTGGTCTCACATCCTCATTAAAACTGTAATGATTTTTTTTTACATACAATACGATAAAACAGACTAAAACACAATCAATACAATATAAAAAATATATATGTAAACACCTGAAACTACTTAATTAACATGAACAATTCCCATTAAAAACTCGCACGGCCAATGGTAAAAAATTATTCTTAAAATGGTCAATTTTTGCTCTAATTGATCTCATCCTTCTTCTTGAAGGCGTAAGCTTGAAGAACTCATTCGCTGGATGGTGAACATCCTGGACTATTTTATCCACACGCTTCTCCATTCTCTTTTCATAAAATTGAATGAATCCAACACGAATTGAAGACATCTTCACTGGATATTATAAAATCACATTTACTCCAATCCCTTTGTCATAACATATTATGCTAATAACATTCACGCATGCGTACAGACACTATTGGTTGAAAAACGTCATAGACGTGTGCAGTTAGGCAGACGCACAAACGCGTTTGCGTCACGCCACCATCAGCCCCCATCACCAAAAGACGCGATGTTTCCTCATTTTGCCCTAGAGTAGTGTAATGCGCAGCCGCATACACGATTTGCAGTTGACATACGCCGTGTCCGAAACGGCGACTTCGGCTACAGCTACGGCTAGATCTCGCGCGTCTGTCTATTCTTCAACACTGGCAGACGCGCTGATCTAGCTGTAGCTGTAGCCGAAGTCGCCGTTTCAGACACGGCCATATTTCATGGGAAGGGTCTACTTTGAGCATTTTCCCCCTAATAATTAAGTCAGTGCAACTTCAGAAAATAATTACATGAACACATCCTTCAAGTGTGTGTGAAATTCAAATCGAATACGCACAGAGGAAATCAACCTCAACGGCATGATCGTTTTGGGTAGAGCCAACATCCTGAGCAAAGTAATGATTTCTCAAACACTGAAGATTCCGTTCAAGTGAAATAACACCCCAGTGACGCAACTGTTTAGTGTGGCACCAAGACTCAAAGACAACATTAATCTCTGGGATCTCTGTGACGTCTATGAGCAGGTGAACCAGCCACTCTTGTTTTTTTGTTTAATGATCGCTCAATGGAGATACACAAATCATCGCGAGCACAAAGAACCCGGCAATTGAGTTAGGTATTTCGATTGTGCAAATGGCAGACGAGGGTCCGTTTTCATTTCCCCTTTTACAAGGTTACCGGTTGATTACAGTACAAACAGTTCAGAATGTTTAAAGCCCAGCCGGTAAAAGGGAATGAATTATCGCAAAATTAAATGTAAATGGAAGAGGGAAGTTAAACATCCGTACTGTGTGTGGTGAACGAACATTTGTTTTAATTATATTATATTCAATGTTGGACATCATCTCCGGATGAGATCTGGCACGTGGCTTTATAGGGGGAAAAACACACACACACAAAACCAAACAAAATAAAAAAAAACATGCATACACCTGCAGTTTACAAAGACTAAGGCCAAACATTTAAATACTCCCCGTTGTGAACCACTCTTTGTCTGACGTCTTGCACATAGACAAGTTTTGCGGGCAAATAGTCGGGCAACACGCCAT
>CM021538.1:6013827-6024585 GCA_010994315.2 Pisaster ochraceus | reverse complement strand
TGAAGTAAGCGAGAGAAAGAAGCGTAAAATAGACCAGTGGAGAGAACATGTTATATTTTGTAGTTATTGTATTAATAATAAATCGAAAGTGTAAGGAGGGTGATGGGGATTTATTTAACACCGGTGTTTACGTTAAGTCCATATATAGTCCATATATATAGTCCATATATAGTCCATATATATATATATATTTGCGAGTTTCAAAATGGCCGCCGCTTGTGTGTGACGACTACACGTTCTTACATGAGATCAGTGAGTACAACGAACTAAAGCGATTTCACACAAAGAGCTTTTTACGTCCTAATTTTGAGTCCCAAATGTACAGGTACAGAGCACCATCAGCCAAAAAATGCAACTGGGACAAACTGCATGGCAGTGCTTGCCATAAAATGATTCACTTATTACAACCCTTAAGGGTACATTGATTAACGCGTGTAACAGAGCAATGAAGTTCATGCAGAAACATTTTGTGAATGAGTAGCCGCAAGAAACGGAATCCTGCTTGCAAGTCAGTAAATCACTGTGAAACAGCTACTTGAGCGAAATCGTTTTCCACTGGAATACTTTTAAAACTTGTTTATAACGTGTTTATTTATCATTTAATTGTAATGTAGATACTTTTACACTTCTGAACTGTTCGTCATTAACAATCAAAAAGTTATGCCCCAATATATTATTCAAAATTATTGCTTATTTTCTTTTACAATTTAATTCTTTTTTTACTCTCATGTGAAATCAATGTTCTTATTAATTGAACACATCCTAAATGAATTTCATGCAAAGATCACTTGTTGCCGTTTTCGTTCAAGCTGGTCTTAAAAGCACTCTTAAGAGAAGACTTGCGTCTGGAGGTTGTGTAAGACTTTCACGGTGATAAAGTTCACTTCATTTCGAGCGGATGTGATTTCAGATAATACTGTCGGCAATAAAGAAGAAGTCGTGGACCGCACAACATGAAATCCACCTGCGCAATAAATCCCCAGACTCTTTAATCATTCTCTCGGCAGCAGACATGAAAATGTTGCTTTTGATTTAATCGATGCCAACTTCTCCTAGACAAGGCGGTTATGTTTACATTTACTTTGATTGATTGGCAGCGGGACGCCTTTGATGTCTGAAGGAGGCTGTTGATTACAATTTTGGATCTTTTTTCTTCTTCTTCCTAGCGTGAAGTTTTTTTGTTTTACGAAATTCAGTGAGCCGAACAAAATAACTTGTTCGAATTAATTTCTGCTTGATAAAACTTGGCTTCCTGATACAAATCTTCTAGTGTTGTTGCTGTTTTGTTTTTGCTCTTGTGTTTTTTTTCTCACATAATTTCTATCGCGTCCGCAAGAACAGTTACACGGCATTCGGGTTCGCCCATTGGTCTCTTCCCTGCCTTCAGGCCGTATCGGAACTGCTACGGCTACGACTACGACTGTTCCTAAGTTTGTTGCTAAATTCAAACCAAGATGCCGCAATAATCCAGCTGTAGCCGAAGTCGGAGCTGCCATTTAATACACGGCATCAATTTCGGACCGGAGCCCCAAATGATTGCGTGTGGTTTTCCCTATTCCTCTCACATATCTAAAACTAACATTTCTTCATCACCTTCTCCGCACAGGTAATTTCTGGCCTCCCGGTTCACAGTGCTACAGCCACTTTTGAAAGTCCATTTGTTTACTGAAAGGCTAAATTTGTTTAATAAATTGAGAGTAGGTATATTAAAAGAGTTTGACGTCATGACGAAGAGAACTCCAGCCTAACCCCCAAAAAGCAGAGATGAATTTACAAAATGAATTAGTAAATGGAATTTAAAAAAACTTACCTCAATTATATAAGCGACTTGTATGAGCCTTGATACAATTGTATATGGCACTATGGGAATCTGGAGCATCCTAGCCGTCTCCAGAATGTACTCCTGGTCCGGTAATACAGCTGGACTTGTGTAGCATAGAATCTCGTAGGAACCCAACTTTGTTCTCCTCTTGGGACTCTCAGCTACGAGACTTACATTCTGGGATGAGATGTTAAAAAATGAAGGAAAGAATTAAAGCATTAGAAATTCATTGACAACTTCTTTCCCACCGTATAAGTCTGTAGCCAGCCTCTGTCTTTCCCCATGAATATTTTCATGGTAAATGTGAGTGCCACCAGTGTGTCTGACCTGGTTCCTCCTATCGGGGTGTTTGAGCGTGAAACCAGGCTTTCTGCGTGTTCTCACCCATATTATACACTATAGCTTTTCTGAGATGGAGAGCAAATAGCCACCCCAACAGTTTTTGTCAACGCACGGTACTGCATCTCTTTGGATGTCCTTGCTTGGTGCATATTTCCCTCCACCCTACAATCTAGACTGTTTTAAGAGGAATATTAAATCAATACTTCAGCTCCCCAGAGTTATTTTCATCTGAAATGTTTTCTTCCAACTCCTTACCTCTCGGCTTTTAGCCTTGTTTTGGGGGCAAACTTGCATTAAACAAATGAAAGGAGGTAACAATCGGCATTTTATCGATTTTAATATTTTTGCAGAATTTGGTTGTTTGAGGGCCGGAATTCATCTGTCGATGTTTGAAAAAACTAGTTTGTGTTTTTGTAAAACTATCGAGACCTTAAGGGTGCATTCTCAAAACCCCCGCGTCAGAATTTACCCGGATTGACCAATTTCTGGGTCAGCAAGGACCCAGATTCTGTGTCAATGTAACCCAGAAATGGGTCAAACTAACGATGGTCCGAGTTCCATTTCCATTTCCAAAATTAGTTTCCAGGTCAACCTGCCGCAAGGACCCAAGCTCCCGGTCAATGCTTACCAGGGATTTTTTTTTTAGAGTGTGACGAATTCGTCGCGGCAGCAGCCGTTTGAGTTTCTCATACCAACGAATCGACAATGACGGCAGTGTTGCATGTACGTCCGCAGGTACCAGCCACATTCGTGTGACCAAAAACAAACACCCCAAAACCCCCAACAAACAACTAACAAACAATATTTAGACAGGTTGATGGAAATCTCGAGTGACATCGTCACATGACGTTTACACCATAATGTGATAAGGGGGGACAAACCGGGTAAACTTTATATTAAAAAAAAATCAACAGAAACAACTTGCATGTCAAGTTTCAAAATGATTATCGAGCGTTCAGTGTTTAAGCCAGATGCTTTTTTTGAAGACGTTTAGCGATTAAGAAACGTTTTCTTTTGCCGGCATACCAAAAATACACTTGAATTATTATAACACAGTGACGCGAGAGAGTTAATTGACTCTCGCTCGTGTGGCAACCGCGTCTCTATTGAAGAGGCTGGCTTCTGAAAGGGGCGCTCCGCAGACGGCAGGTGCAGCGGAAAGACGAGATCTCTCTCCCTCAAGGAAATGTCGACGGCTCTAATAAATTAGAACATCCTTTCAGGAGAGTACGGAACACCTGTCATTCGGTAATCATCGTGACCACGAAGAGCCTGCAAACTGTGTTTCTAAACCCCCGCGTTACTGGCCGTATCGGATCGCATGCTGATTAGATTTGGGTCAATTTCAATACACTCTGGTTCAATAAGGTAATGAACATGGTTTTTTTAGAAGTGGTTACAGTTACTACAATGTTTGTATAGATTGTACCGGGTACTGAGGGTAGTGATGACGTTAGCTAGAGTGAGTGTATTGGATCCAATGGGTCAACTTAAAGATCAACTTGAACGAAACCACACAAACTGATTTGACTTTTCCTTGTTTATTTTGTGTATAGTTATAATTTTGCCATAAGTGTGAAGTTTTCCTCTCTGTAAATTTTTAAGAAATTTGGTCAGAAAATCAACCCCCTCCTTTCTTCGATTTATGAGCTAGTGTTTTTTCCCTGCCGTTGGCTGTGCCCCTGCACGGTTCCCAGCAAAAACCCATCAAAAAAAAGAAAAAAAAGAAGTTAAATCAACACTGAAGTACCAGTGCCTCAGAAAACCAGCGTAGAACTAGTCCGTGTTGTGACGTATAGACACGGACTGTATGAAGGTTGTTTATCTTAGTTGCTAAGCATTTTCCCATTGTCTTGTTTTGATTGAGTCCGTAGTGTGACGTCACAGTGCTGTTTTGATTCATATAGGCATTTCGGGGATTTTCGTAAACCTCGACATTTTTGCCCAGCGTGACAATGATCTTTATTTTTCGTTTTATTTTATAATGTATTATATTTTTTTACATTATGAAACTATATGTACTGTGTAAAGTGATGTCATCTTCAATGCAGACGTTGTGGCCCCCACCCCGTACCACCGTTCTGAGTCTGTCAATATTTAAGCTTCGTTCGAAGCTAGACGTCATGTCCGCAGGCACTGTCTCGATCCACCGAGCGTAGAAAAAAACCCAACCCTTACAAACCACACACACTGGCCAGTCTTTGCAGGAAGGTCGGTCACTCGAAGGAAGAAAGCCTCCGTGGCGCGGTCGGACTGAAATCGATTCATTTTCTCTTCGGAACATTCCCCCCCCCAAACATAACATGATCTTAACAAGGCCCTCCAAGCCTTGTCACAACGTATTTAGGACCCTCGATAAAATGATTGTCATCAGGATGACTGCTCGATGCTCGCGACGTGTTCGACGCCTCGGTTTGGATATATAGAGCATAAAAGCAAAATAGAGTGAGCGAGAAGAGGATACGGACCCGTGGCAATATTCATTTTGACGTTTCATAATCTCTTCTAATGGGGATTCTAACCGAAACGGATAATTGTTTTCTTCCAAAACCATTTTGGAGGAAAATTAATATCGTATACAAACTTCGGTGTGCACATGACAAAACTGCTCAGCTTTATACGTCTTTAAATCATTTTATTAAAAATAAAAGAGAGAGTGTGTGGCAAGGTATTATTGTTGGATTGCCAGAGACCCCCATACCACACCCAAGTCTTGTGGACCTACCTAAAATGTAAAACGTGCACTCTAAAAACACCCGGGTCAAAATTGACCCGGATGTTCGGCAGTTTTTTGGAGTAAAAAAATGTGGTTCTACAAAATGGCGAACCGTGTTAATTCACGAAGTAAAAGAAAAAAACACACAGTTTCAAGGCATAATTGCGTGAATAATAACACCTTTCCAACCATACTAAAGCCCCCAAAAGCGCCCAAATCAAAAATCCAAGTGTGGATTATTGTATTCTACTTGTATAGCATCTTTCCAACCCTTATTCATTTCATAATAAACGTTTTCAAACGCTTTTTTTTTTAAAGCCCAAAGCTACAAACCTGTTTTCGCCAAATTTCCCCAATCCAATCTGAACATTATTAGGCTTTCGTGGAAGAGCAGCGTTAAGTTTCAGCTTCCACTGCGGCTCCATTCCCATGGTGAATGCAATTGGACTCTGCTCATACAGTTACTTTGCTAATCAAAAATCAGCATATACAGGAAGAGTCATATGCTTGCTGATGATTACCATTCTCGCCGAGGAAATGTTCCTTCGCTTAAAAAAACAAAAAACAAACAAAAAAACCGAGCCCTCTTCAAATTTGCCCCAGTTTCCAAGGATTGTGTTATACCGAACTAAGTTGTGTTATTGTCGGTGATAATTTGGGGCGTAGGAGCTGCTGCGAAAACAACATGTAAAGCAGGTAACGGTTACGAGCTTGCCTTTCTCTACGAGTGCCTTTTCCATGATGAAATCAGATTGGATTTCATTACAATTTCCTTGAAAGATTACTGCGTACATAAATGTAAGATGAAACCAATATCATGATGGTTTTAACATCTACTCTCGTATGGACTAAAACAAGGAAGATAGTGGTAGCACTTAAAGACTAACTAGACCTTCATAAAAAAACTGCATGAGCTTTCGGCGCAACAATTTTAACTTTATTAGATGCAATGGAGGGAGCAAGCCAAGCAAATGTAATATTATATATACAAAACATACAAGAGAGTTACCGAATGAATTCAGTAAGAAAGGGTGGAGTCGGTGACTATAGAGCATCTATTCCTGGTAGTGGGACACCAAGGTCGACATTAAGTCCTCGATCAATACAGTTCAGGTTCTTGATGATCTCGTGTAGAATGTGCAAGTCTCGCATGTATCGAAAACGAGAACGCAACTCGAACGAAGACTATATTTTAGAAATGAAATCTTCCTTTAAATTCTATTTTATTCACAAAATTCTTGACCCTAGAAGCTAGCCATAGCAATTTTTTATAAACATATTTTCAATTGATATAAATTACAAATAATTTGTTAAAATTAAAATTGATATAATTCAAACTTTGGACGAGGTTGCTTATTACTTAGAAACCCCATTTGCGAATCACGCCTAACTTTGTGCGACCATAACATAGGTTTTATGATATAACATGAACGTTGGGCAACATTCTTAATCGTTTACGAGCAACCGGAAGCGGAGGTCAAGTCTTAGGCCGTGTCCGAATTAGCGGCTACAGCTACGGCTACGGATTTACGTGTCATCATGCGTTGAAGTATAGGACATCCCTTAACAACACCCTTGGCAACAGTCGTAGCCATAGCTGTAGCCGCCAATTCGAATACGGCTTTACACATTTTTTAAAGCCATAAACTGCGTTTAAATAAAAGTATTTGACGACACCGAATTGCGCACACGTGAAAACTCAAGAAGTTCGAACACGCGCGAGACTGGCACCAGTCTATTGTCGAGATGACTTCAGATCACGACTCGGCAAAATTTGTTTTCTTTCTTCCACTGTAATTGAACCATTGCCCGTAAAGTAACAGACGCTGGAACGATTCATTGTAATTTATACGTATCGACGGCTTCTGATAAATGAGAAAGCACCCTTTGTTGAGAGTGTAATCTTAACCAATCATGAGATCCCGTTGGGAATGAGAAGACAGCGATCTCCGCTTCTACTTTTCCCTGCGTGAACATTGCGCAAGTTAAAATCATGGCAAGAACATCCGGTGGACAATCGCGGACAGAAATCCACTTATGGCAATAAGGAGCGAGTAATTTTGAGTCATTAATGGCACAAAGGCCGAGTGTTTATACAATCTGCCACTAACGTGATAAGAGAAAAATCGATGGCTAAAAAGTCTTCGTCGATATTAAGACAAAACTATTGACCTTGCCTCTTGGATTTCTTTTCATCGATGCTAACCAGTACAGCCCCCCCCCCCCTGTTTGGACAAACATCGAATGTACAGCCTCTTCAATTGAGGGTGGAAAAAAAATGAAGTTTTATTTCGAGTCGAGTTGAAATCACACGGGGGCAGGGTGGGATATCTATTTCTGTGCTTCATCAAAACAAACTGACCTTTAATGGACGGTATTATTTACATTGGAGTTGAACTGCGACTTTTACTGTTGAATTTACATTGATGAGTGTTCGATATCGCGGTAGATTTCCTGACAGTTCTCGTGATGCAGTCGTGGGTGGGGGTGGGAGTATCTCGGGGGATCAGGCCCTATCCTTGACCTTCCATTTGATATGTCTTTCGATTGAAGAGATATGAATTATTAATTAAAACGAAGTTGCTACCATAATTAGTGATTATTGGTACATTTTGATTTGTCATTTATAAAAAGGAGTTAGTTTTTAGCTGGGAGTTCACTGATTGAACTTTTTATACCAGTGCCATCATTCAGGCAAATACACCCCCATCTGCTATCTGAAATAGTGTTTTGTACCAGTACCAATCCTTCAGATATATGCATTTCAATCTGATATACATGTACTGTCAAATTCGAAAATTAACATTCCCAAACAACCAACAAATCAATTTGACTGAAGCAGTCGACATGTTGTGTACAAATACCCCGCCCCCAATCTCCACCCAAACAAACCAAACTTCAGTTGTTTCCAGTTCCATCTTACCATCGAATTTGTTGACTTTTTGGCAGGTTGGTTTGACGATGAAGTTATTAAAAACTGGATGATATTAATGGACGAATTATTCGAAGAAAAAACCCCTGGACTTTCCCTTGATTATATCTTTTGGTGTGCGACCTCAAAACTCAATCATACGGGAATATTTCTCCAGAGGGGCGCTGCAACGTGCTGGTATAATTATTTTTTTATAACAACAAACAAGTTGCCAGAATGTGTGTAACTAACAGATTAACAAAATTCTTTCAATTCAATGATTACCAATCCCAACGTAATACCTGGAAGCTTGTCTTATTACACTGCTCCTGGGCATTTCAAGCCAGGTCGCAACACAAAGTTACCCCCGTACATCAACCAACACGATTTCAGCTCCATGTCTCAATTCATAATATAATTATTAGGGGGACAAAATAGGTGATTGTCGTGAATAATGATGCGGAATCTCAGACAAAAACACCCTGAGGTCTTTTCGTCGTTTTCTTGCAGAATTTTGGTGTTTGTTTTCATAACTGAATGATAACACAGGCACAAACATCTATCCACCGTCTATAGTCATTTTCTTTGGGCAGTGTTATGTGTCAATACACTCAAGTTAACACCAATCCTAAATATTGCAAATAATATTATCATCATTCCTTCATTCCACATGACGTCACAGATTCGCCTCCATTATGCATTATTTACGTGAACATATAATATGTGCATTTTTGACGAGTTTGGATGCACGGATTAAACATATCCTATCCCATACCGTAGTACCTCCCCATGCTACCGCATTTTTGTGAAATAAAAGTCCCCGGAATAAAAAAAATAGCAACATAATTGTTCTCATACAGTTTAGGTCAAAACGTCTGTATTTGAAATACTAACCATGTGACCGCGAAAAATGATTCCCTTCAGCCGAATGTTGACCAGTGGCGAATCAGGCAATGACCCCCACCCCCGGCCTCCCACCCTTCAAACCAAACCGGACACGCCCAGTATGGGGGTAAAAAAGAACGCTTTGTACCGTAAAATACAATAAACTATACACTATACGTTATTATTATAGTGAACACACACAAGTATCACAATCACATTAAATTCTGCGAAAAACGAGAAAATTGCCGCCCGGCTCGAAATCACAGAACTGCACTGCCTTCGCTGGTGACCTTATACCGCAATGAGCGGGAAACCAGGGAGTAAAGGCTTCTCCGTAAACGCATCGGTGAAGGACACCGTTAAATTAATTATTATTTTTTTTCTTCGAATGACAACCACGAAAATTTTCAGACAGCCTCATCTGATTATGTGAAACTCTTTTCACTTTAAAGGTGCGATTCGATTTGCAATTATTATTATTTTTTTTGGCTCTCTTACAATGAGAAAGACTATATTAAATCTCGGGGTTATAACATAATCTGAAAAAAAGAATAAATGAAAAAACTGAAACCTGAAGTGAGATGTAAACCTAGGGGATACACACACATTCTGAACATTTAAAGGTGAGTTAAAAACACACGAGAAAATACTATGGTAAACGCTTTTAGAGAAACATTTTTTTTTTATACGGGCCAGAGGGGGAATAGTCGGAGAAATGTGCTTTGATGATACAAGCATGGAATGTGGCACACAGTCAGAATATGTACGAGAAAGATATCTGGCTATTGGGCCATCGTATATTTAAATTTAGAAAAACTATTGGTACAAGCAATTTTAAATGTTTCAAAATGGATGCCAATGCTTGTTAGTCTATTTATATATTTTTTTTCGAAAGGACAAATCTACGATGGCCCTACATCAAAATGTCATTCTCATGACGTTTTCCGACTGTGTACCAACTTCCATGTTTGTTTCGCCAGAGGCACAATCCCCGCCTACCTGCCGTACTAAAAAGGGGCAAACATTTTGAGAAAAAATACCCAAGTTGGAAAAAACAAACAATGGGAAGCAGCAGTTTAGGAGAGTGTGTACAAATTCACAAATTCAAGATTGTTTACTCTCTTCACAACAATTAATTAAAACTGCGCACTGCTTTTGGCAAAACGTAACTATACCTCTTTCATCCTCGATCAGCAGAACGGGGTTTTCCCCTCCACTCTCCGTGTAATTATTCATTTACTCGACTTTCTTGCAAATGGAAACGCATCTATTTCTTTGCATGTTTAATGGAGGATGCCAGTTGCCATGGTAGAAAGTCACCACCTGCATGATTTCGGTTTAATGCAAGCACTGATGATGGCTCAGAGGTGACAAGTTAACATTTAAAGCAGACTTTTGAGATATAATAATTTCCTTTTTAAAAAGGAAAATTACCTTCAACCTCGTCCCCTTGTTTTCTCTATAAACACAATATGAAACCAAGTGAAAAACATGAAGAGATGTAAAACGTTTCATGTTTAGTCAGGAATTATGTACCGTTTTAAATCATCAACGGTTTGATTTCAGCACGCAGTAAAAATAAACAAGTCGGTCTTCATTATGTTACGTTGTCAGTTTTGACAGTACCGGGATTTCAGACTAAAGTATTTCCCTGTGGAAATATGTGCGTATATTTAATGTATGTATTTATTCATTTCTTTACAATCATGTTATGGTTTGTATGTATTTGTTTTGTGTGTGCAATGTTTAAATGTTAAATGTTAAATGTATATGTGCATAAAAAAAACTCTTGGGGGACTCATATCTCTCAAGATATTTAAAAACATATTTTGCTCTTCCCTGGACGGCCCGTGTTCACAAATTTTGCCGTATGCGCTCTGCCTCTCTCTTTTAATTTCTCTTTTGGCTTTCCACATTTCTTTTACACCAGTATACCTGTTAATGTGTGTTGTGTTGTCAATTGGGTTTCCAGAATGCCTTTGCAAACGTCAGGCCATTAACTTTTTTTTCTTTCTCATTTATACCAAAAGTCCTTTTGGTTGGTAGGCAGTTTGCAACGGCTAATTCTATTTTCTCAATTGT
>CM021538.1:5985744-5997440 GCA_010994315.2 Pisaster ochraceus | reverse complement strand
CCCCCCCCCGACGGTGTATTAAATGTCATGACATTTACATAGCCACTACATTAATCCTCCAATGGGCTTAGCCGAACAAAATCCTAATCCATATCTAGTCTGAAGAGAGGCCCTTGTGTTATGCGTGGCCTTTTGATACTCAATGACTTGACTTTTCAGTAAAATAACGTAAGATATTCGTACCGGTTCCCGTTCTCGTTCCCGTCCTCCCCATTCCCGTCCCCGTTCCCATTCCCGCCCCAGTTCCCATTCACGCTTACGTTCAAGTTACCGTTTCCGTTCCCGTTCCCGTTCCTGTTCTCAATCCCGTCCTCCCCGTTCCCATTCTTGCTCTCGAACTTGAGTTCTTCTACCTGTCATAAAGACCGGTTCTCGGCACACTTTTACGAGTACTCGCACAAGAATATTCCACTTTATTTGACTGTTTTAAACTTAACCATTTTTAAAATAGAAAAGTAGGACACCTGTACACAGCTTTGTGGGCTTGCACATTTCCTCTTTTGTTTTAAATTACAAAGTCTCTTGCATGTGATGAATAAAAATGTGCTTGTACTCATGCCCGTACTAACTCACAGAAACACATTCGTTTCCGTATAGTGGAAAAACACTGATTATGTATGCATACGTCTACGGGATTGAACAAAGAAAAGATTGCCACAATGGTGGACTCAAAAGTTGCTGTATTTTATCAATCAAGTCCAATATCAAACACATAACAAGTACATCCAATGCATAGGAAAGAAAAAAAACCACAACAGCAAAAATTCACTTTTCAAAACTGACTTGACTGTTTCAGTAGGCCTATCCGAAGTAAAACTCTTAACAGAGAAGAAACCACTGTTGCATAGAATTGTGTGTTTTTAGATGCTGCCTGAGAAAGGTTTTATGCCCAAAGGCTATTGTAAATTTAAATTTTGGGATGCAAAATGACTTCTTTCTCTAAAACTAAGTTACTTCAAAGGGTCTCGTTTTCAACAATGTTTTAGAAGTAAATTGTTATGATCATTATCTTTTAAAACAATTACCAAAAGAACACCCTGCCTTTAACGTGCATGTGATGAGGGCGGATCTCACACTGCAGTCAATAATAAAAAGCAAATTCAAATTCCAAAGTTTTCCGCGGTACCAATTAGCTTATTCATGTACTGTGCATTTCACTTTGACACTGAGTCTGTGACGTCACATTCAGGATGTCATCTTCAAGTGAACACGAAGTGTATTTCATGTCAACTCCAAACTGTGGGAATTGTATTGACTTTGTTGAGCGCGTGAGGAAAAGCAAATTAACGCTGCCTGGGGGAAAAATACAGCCCGTCAGCAACGGGAAACCGACTCGCCTGCTTTGGTTTTTTTTAACGTGCAGTTGGCGTGGTCGCAGTTTGAGCACCATTTCTACATCCACTATAACATTTCGTCATCCTTTTCAAGGTATAGTTCAAAAGTATTCTGGCGTTTTAATTTGGATGTGGCTGAGATCGTCTAATTAGGAGGTATGGGGTATTTATGAAACCGTTCCATTGAGTTTTCCTGTATTATCTCTCAGTACCATTTCAGGACCGGGATTTTTTTGGCGGCCATATTGATTTCCCATAATGCATACTGGTAATTCTTCAAGTCATACGTCAGACAAATGAAAATTAGTACGCCCAATATTCTACAGTGACTATTTGAATGTACACGCAGCTCACTATAATGTATAAACATGGGTACCGAGGTGATCAGTTGTTTCCATGGGAATAGTAGACCTCCTGTGTAACCTTTAAACTAATAATTATGACCTTAGTTGATGGTTAGAAAAAGTCACAACATTATGTGGTTATCGGCCTCGCCGTTAATAAGTTCTGAGCAAATATATCGACGGGGGCGGGGTCATATTAGTGCAACCAGCCCACGAGAAACCTAATGAACGTTACAGTAACTGGTCTCTTCTGTAAACAATATTTTTTTTGTTTAATCTTAAATGCCCAGTTCCTTTTTTTTCAATTCAAATCGGCAAGTTCAAAGCTTTTGGTGTAATTAAAGTGATTAACATTCAATGTGTAATGGTATAACATTTATTATAAAGAACAATTCCTCGAGGTTCGGTATCGACGGGCGTTTAGAATAGCTGTGCCATATATAGCGTTTTCAAATTTACTCAGGCACTTACCAAACGCTTGAAGGTCGTTTAAGCGCAATTTGTCGCTGCTTACGGTACCTCTGTTAAATTGGCTTCGTATTCAGTCTGTTAACATTACCCCCATCTCCCGCAAATCCTTCCAGTCACTATATCACGTCAACACTGACATTATCAAATGGATACAATCTTCACATTCATCGTCACTTCAAACTAAACTAAATAGCTGCGACCATGCTTGACGTCATCAGTATAAATGCTCCCGTTGAGTTCAGTGAGCGGACCCCGTTGACAAGGTCAGGCGAAATCGCGGCTACCGTACTAGCAACGAACACGCCGGGCACGACTACGTCGAGTCTAACGCCCTTAATGAATAATAATAATAATAAAAACACGGAGATACCACGGTGAGTCCGGCGTTCATCTATTTCAGAACGCGATATCCG
Organism: Pisaster ochraceus; assembly: GCA_010994315.2. Lineage (NCBI taxonomy): Eukaryota > Metazoa > Echinodermata > Asteroidea > Forcipulatida > Asteriidae > Pisaster > Pisaster ochraceus. The sequence goes on along the minus strand of CM021538.1, from coordinate 5,994,878 downwards.
CCGATAGATTCCAATTAGGGCCGGCACAGGCAGCGGTCAAGCCCGCTCCGGCATCTTAACCTTTTCCCGGCAATCTACGTTGACATCCTTTCTTTCCCCGCTGGATGATAGAAAGAATGATCGAAGACGACAAAAATGGACTTTGGCACATCTCTCTTGTTGGCGTGATTGGTCTTTTTCTTACAGCAAATATTCACTTGCAAGTATAATAATGTTATCGAGGCTTTTTTTTTATAACACACCAAGCTAATTTGGGTAACTGTTGGTATGATATGGTTATCTGAATTATCAGATTCTCGGATGTGTATTCATCACATCCCATAAATGATGTTATTGACATAGCACAAAATGGAAGATTTTAGACTTTGATAGTCATTCTCTGGGATGTGGTGACGTGTAAACGATTGATGATGTATACTTGGTTTGCTTGATGTGGAGAGACTTACAAAGTAAACAAACTACAACGAAGCATGTCCCGATGGGCTAAAATGTCAAAGGGTTTGGCTTATGCATTTTAAACGCATACAATCTAACCTTTCATGGGACTGAAAATTATTAACCAAACCGGCTCATCTCGGTGAACGCAGAAACAGGAATGTGAATTTGAGGTTGAAATTTTGTCTGTGTTCATCCAGTGTGGGATGCAGCCCTCCCCATGAAGGCGCCACCCATCTCTACTTCTTGCTGTTGTTGTCCATGCAGTCTCCTGACGACGACTAGAGCAAGCTAGTCGAAACGTTGAGACCACTTAAGAACTCACTCCGCGGCAGTGAAGTTAATAACGAGAAGTCTCCTCGATCCACTAAGCGAAAGTAGTAGTTCCGGCCGATTTCCTACTCTCCGCCCAGGTAGTAGCTAATAAGCTGGACAGTTCATTTCAGAACTAAGTATAGTCTCCCGAAGTAGTCTCCCAAATTTTCAAAATCTACTTCGCGGCAGTAGAATAAATAGCAAGACCTATAGTTCCCTAAGAACACATCTACACAGCTAGTAGATGTACACATGGTATTACCGCAAACCAAATATGCATTGATACCTCACCATGCAAAGCCTTAACAATTATATACCTGCTCATACTGTTCCTGCATAAGGTCTCATGCCATCACTTAATCTTCCTCTTTGCATGCCTCCTCTCATTTCCCCCCGTTTTTGATTGCCACTCGGTTAGTCTTCTTTACCTTGTTGTCTGTTCTTCAGGCAGTGTGTCCAGCCCATCTCCATTTACCCTGTTTTAGTTTCCTTCTGATGTCTGCCACTTCAGTTTTCTTGCATATTCCCATACATGTGACCTTGTCTTTAAGATAAAAAGCACATATCCATCATTGCTTAAGTGCTGTACAACGTTTGTGCTCCATCTGTTTTGTTGCTGTACACGTTTCTTTCCCCGCGGGTCATTGATTGTACCGTATAGCACACAGCACACTGATCGAATACCATTCTCTGGAGAGCCACATTGGTACGTTCTTGTTACAAGGTATCCCTCTTACTCAGTCAGAGATAAACAGTTGTGAACTTTATCAGAAAGCTCACTTTTGAGAATATTTTGACGAGTAGGCCTACCAATTGCTCTGAGCAAAAGTTGTTTGTTATTGTTACACGAACAAAAAGAAGTATGGTTCAAAATGCAAAGATCTGACAATTGCCTCTAAATGTTATTGTCCTGCAATTTGTCTCCAGCTGCTTTTATAACCAGAGTTGTCAACTCGCTGCAGGTTGTTCCATGAACGTGGGACCCAAAGTGTGTAGGGGGCAAGATTTGTTAAGTTCAAAGAAAATCAGACTCAGTTTTGTTACATTATTTTTCATAGTTTTGTGTCGTGACATGTCTCATTAAAATCAATAATGGTACATAATTTCAAAATGGTCATGTAAATTCAAGATGTAACAAGGGGCACCATGTGAAAATTTTGTTGGGATCAAGTAATTACTTCAAATGTTTTAATTAAGAGACTTAAGTTGCCATCTTTTTAACACATCAACGATGTAGGTAGGTTGAGAAATGCCGTATTTGTTTTTAAACAATAGCTCAGACTGAAATATCTGAGAATGGAAGTTATTAACATCCACATGAAATCAACAAAAGGCAATAACTTATTTAAGTTCAGTAAACAAGACAGTGTAAAGGCAAGATAACATTTGCTGAGTTTGGATAGTGTGGTACTTTTAAAAAGTAAACACAAACAATAAAACTTGAGTCATTACTTCCCGCTTATGAGATAGACTTAGACTTAAAATTGGAGTCCGAGTACAGTTTCAGTCGAGTATCGAGTATATGATATCGAGTACAGGTTATTTGTCAGTCGAGTATCGGGTGTGGACTTCGAGTACGATTACGAGTACCTCCAAAATGGTACTCGAGTAAACTTGAGTAATTGTACTGAGTACAAGACGAGTACGAGTACCATAAAAACGGTACTCGAGTAGTACTCGAGTAACCGAGTACAAGATGAGTTCGTGTACCAGTTTTCAAAGCGGTACTCGAGTAGAACTTGAGTAATTGTACAGAGTAGAAGACGAGTACGAGTACCATCAAAACGGTACTCGAGTAACCGAGTACAAGATGAGTTCGAGTACCAGTCAAGACAGTATTGGAGTAGAACTTGTGTATCAGTACCGAGTACAAGATAAGTACCAGTACCATCAAAGCGGTACTCGAGTAGAACTTGAGTAATTGTACCAAGTAGAAGACGAGTACGAGTAACATCAAAACAGTACTCGAGTAACCGAGTACAAGATGAGTTCGAGTACCAGTCAAAACGTACTTGAGTAGAACTTTAGTAATTGTACCGAGTAGAAGACGAGTACGAGTACCATCAAAACAGTACTTGAGTAGAACTTGAGTAATTGTACCAAGTAGAATACGAGTACGAGTACCATCGAAATGGTACTCGAGTTGTACTTGAGTAATTTACCAAGTAGAAGACGAGTACGAGTACCATCAAAACGGTACTCGAGTATTGCTCGAGTAACCGAGTACAAAACGAGTTGGAGTACCTGTCAAAACAGTACTCGAGTAGAACTGGAGTATTAGTACTTAATAAAAGACGAGTACGAGTACCATCAAAACGGTACTCGAGTAGTACTCGAGTAACCGAGTACAAGACGAGTGCAACCACCTTAAAAACGGTACTAGAGTAGAACTTGAGTAATAGTATCGAGTTCAAGACGAGTACGAGTGCCATCAAAACGGTACTTGAGTATGACTACCGAGTACGAGGACTACTTTACGGGGTCTACCTTTTACAAGGTTAATCGTCAGTTGTGTGTACCTTCTGGAAGTGTAGACACTAAATACCAACCTTGGGTGCGCATAAGTGCCAGCCATTTCAATCCTAGCTTATAAGTGCAGGTGAAGCGCTTGAAACTTTCATGAAATTCCTGACGAAACATCCACCGTTATTCTGCGTTTTTCGAACGCGAACATAGCCACCTAGCTGAGACTATGTCACAGGTTCGGAGAATGTTTTTTTTTTTTTTTACGTAAAAAGGAGAAAGGAAGAAATGTATTTTTCATAAGTTGGTCGTTTAGTTAGTGAATCGATTGTGCTCTAGAAATATTAATGTGGATAAAATTGTTTGAAAATGAAGGACTTTAGTGTGGGCAAGGTATGCTAGCGAGCCTGCCTGCAAGCGACTGAAGGCGTCTGGTGCGAGGTGTAAAAAGACCCCGTGGGTTGTAGCAAGAACGGGGGGGGGGGGAATTACACCCAAACCGTTTAGCGAGCTAAATTGAAAACCTTCACATCACCGCAATCCATAAAAAGTGTTCAACCAAACGACCGGCCGGGTATGAATTAACAATTGAAGCCGCTGAACAACCTACGGTGACCTGACGAAGAGTGAGTGCACTGCACACAGCTTATTGCAAATTGAACTGATTGCTTTGCCCCATAATATGTCCATCTTCGGTATATTAATAAGCGTACTTCCAATTGTATGCAGTACGAGTGGCATGAAATAGACCCGAGGCTACTACAAAATGTGCATTTCCTACGCTACGAGACTGGATGTGACACTTTAAAGGGGGAAAAGTTATTTTTAGTATTTTGTTTATATACTCCTTGTTGAACCCAGCAAATGAAACTGCAAAGAGATATTCAACTTATTCTGGTGAGCATATTGTGCTGAGCTACTTCTTGTGCTGAGCAGCTCCATTGGGCCCACACTTTGACCCGGAATCCGCCGGTTCCAGGGGCCTGACCTATTTCCGGGCCAGGCTGATCCGACAAGTGGTTTACCATGCGGTTATAGCTAGGAGTCTACGTAAATTCCACCCAATTCTGGGTCATTTTGACACCGATTCCTGGTCTACTGACCCCCAAATGGGTCAGCCCCCTACGGAACCTGGATGCCTGTCAGTTCTGTCATCGATGCTCTCATCTGATTCAGTTTACCAATCGGTCATACATCTCAAAGTGTTTGCCTTTATGGTAGCAATGGAAATTAAAGACATTTTGAAAGACTACTAGTGTTTGTAATGAAGTACTGTTCAGTCGAGTATTGAGTACTTCCGAGTACTAGGGTGGTAAGACTCGAATACGAGAACTTGGGCCACCGAGTACGAGTACAAGTGTCTGAGTACCGAGTATTCTGATATCCGAGTACCGGGTCCAACAGCCGAGTGCTGAGTACTTGGATCTCCGAGTATACGATTACGAGATAAGAGTACTCTGTAAAAAATACTGAAACATGAGGTACAAAAGCGATTATTGTGTTTTGGGGGACACCTTTTTAGACGAAATTTCGTGTTTGTTATGAAAACCGTCTGAGTACATCATATAGACAACTGTTTCCAGAGCTTTATTTCTTATTGCATTAACGCACGTATAGCAAAGTGAAAAGTAGAAGTGTTTTTGACTATATAAAAAGAACTTAAATTTGGAGTTTGGGTATGGGTATGTTTTTTGTCTAGTATCGAGAACACGACTTTGCGTAGTATGCGCACGGGTATACTAAACGGAACACGAGTAGTACTCGACTACGAGTACCGAGTACAAGACGAGTACGGGTACCATCTAAACGGAACTCGAGTAGTACTCGATCACGAGTACCGAGTACGAGTACCACATCACTGGGTCTACCCATTGCAGGGTTAATCGTCAGTCGTTTATGGTATCACCAGGAAGTTGTGGACACTGAATACCAACCTTGGGCGTGCATTAGTGCCAACCAATTCAGATCTGGTTGGAGCCACTTTGTTTTAAGTGCACGGGGATCGGTCTTTTATTGTTCCGTCCAAATGAAAATGCTTCGGTCCATTTAACAGATGATGGGTTTTTTGCAATTCGTTTGAGTACGCTTCACTGTTTATGAGGGACAAGTAATACTTTCGGACGGATGACAGACGCCGTCACAGTAGCTGCAGAAAACAAAACCAACCTGCTAAATTTTTATTTTTTCCGTATCTCCGGGATTCAACTTTTTAAGTGAGCTTTTTCCCCAACCTCGTTATACACATGTGGACAGACAAATGACGTAAAAAACTAGAAATTGCGTTCTTCAATTGAATAAAGCAAGCACGTTCAGATTTGTTTTATTCCTTCCGTTTGTTTCCGATATTATTTTTATTATTTTATTTTTAGCGTCGTTTAACAATGGAAAAAAAACCGACAGACAAACAAACAAAACCCCACAATATTTATGTTTACAAAAATAGTAAATTGTTACGGTTAGTTAAAGACAAGTAAAATGCGGCAAAAATTATAGGTATTTTTACCGGGAAGGATCCTCACGCGTTACAAAGCCCTCGTTTCCATGGCAACCTGCAGCGGCTATTTTTTCCCCCAAGAAATGTATTTGAATTCTTTCCATGGCTCTTGGGCCGGGGGGAGGGACGAACAATTATCAGCTCCGAATTCGTTTATAACTTCATTTACTCAGTAGTTATTATTACCTGTCCATTTCATGCGTACAGGGAAAACAAAACTCGTGTTCTTGAATTTTACGATTCAAAATTTAATTCCACTTTTCAATCTGACAGTGTCTGCTCTTGTCTGTCTCTAATAACTGCTGTTGCACTAGCTGCCGGTATTCAGAGTCCGTCTGTTTGTCCCTTTCTTTCTTTTCCCTTAACCCTCCCCCTTCCCCAAACCCCGTCCCTTCCCCTTTAACTGTGGTTTGTTTTGTACAGCGCTGTGATCTCTTGTAAGAGCGCTATATAAATGCCAGTCTATTATTATTATATTTATTATTATTATTAGGATGTCTCTGTAGAGGTTGCTGATCACCAGTTCCATTTTGCCACCCATTGGCGATTTCTTGTAACATTTGAAATATTTTTGTATACACCGTATGTTATTGTACTGTTTAAATATAATGTGTTTGTCTTTTTATTATCCCGTTTGTAATGTTGTACCAGTGAAGTAGTATAATAACATATAACAAATAAAAAATAAACATCAAACATGGCGGAAACATGACGAATTTATTTCGCCACAACACCCCTGCGTCCATTCTGACATTACAAAACCCTCAATTTACGCGGGAACACGGTGTGCCGAACTCTACGGTTTTGTTTTTTAAACTTTAAGACGGCAGACTGATAATTTCTTCGTATTTTCAGTAGAAGATGTGAATAAACCCCGATAGATTACAATCACCCCCCCCCCCAAGGGACGAGATCATTCGACCGGGTCTGACTCTAGCGGCAGGGACTCTGTTATCAGCTGCATAGATCAGGTGCCGAAGAGGTGCGCTGTCTCCCGGATTCATTTTGCATTGAGTTGCATTGGTGCGAGTGGCTTGCAGGTTTATCTTAGAAAGTGCTTGAGCTGTTATCATAGGCCTATCACCCACTGAGACTGGAAAGCGAGGCCCCTTAAGACTATTTGCATACATCTGTGTTTAGTTTGAGTTTGGAAAATCGAACATGAATAATGCAGTTTGCAATAAGTGAATATTTAATGAAGCTCACTTTGTATGGAACTCAATACAAAAATCGCATGAAGAGTTCGTGGCAGCTTTCGCTTCAATTTAAAAATCAAATTTGGCGGAATGTGGGTCTGGTTGAATGTATCGAGTTGCAACATCGTAAACGGTGTACTGTCCCTCAAAGAGAAGGTACACGTTTAGGTAATCACTCCTAAAATTATAGTCACTAAAATCTTATTGGTAGCCTACTAAAGCAGCTTTCGATAGTATAAAGCATTTTGAGAAAAAAAAAATATTCACTTAGATGTGGCTATGTTGAAAGATTTTATTTTTGTGTGCCCCCAAATTTGATTTTGAGGAGCGTTATACTGTCAAAAACATTTCTCAGATTGTGTATTCCTATTGGGGAATATGCTTCCTGCGTGGACATATTATTCGCTCAGGATTTTCGGCGATATCTCAAAAAACGCGACCGTCTGAAATGAAATTTTCACAGGTTAGTTTTATTGTATATATCTATATACTTATATATATATTAAAGCAATCAAACGGTTGCAAAAATCAAAGGTATGCTTTGATTTTGTATGGGGGCTGATGGTGGCGTGACGCGCACGCGTCCTTGCGTCTCCCTGTTGTGCAACTATGTGCTATGCCAACCAAGTAGTGTCTGTACGCCTGCGTGAATGTAGTTAGCATATTTCACAGGAAAGGCTAATCGGTACCGGTACTCACATTTGAGATTTCGATATTCGATATTCGATAATCGCCAACATCGTTCACGAGTTGTTTTTCAGTTTTTCCAATTGCCAATCAAGACACTTAAATCTGTCAAAGACCATTATCGTCAGGTCATGCTTTGTTTGAAATCATCAGCCCAGTGCCTTTTCAGCTTAATCAGCACAACTTCATCTCTCAGCTAGTCCTTCTCGCACTGTTGTTAGGACCGATAAAAACAAACAAGTTGAGCTAGTTCAGCTTTTGGCAACGTCACTCCATCCGTCCCAAAGGCACTCGGAACCTTTGCCCCGCCCAACCCCCTCTGAGGAATCACACACACACACAAAATTGCCTGGTTGTAAACAGGGTTGAGGGTAACGTGTAATGAGTAGATCGGCGCGTGTCATAATTGACAAGTTTCCATCAGCTCGAGTTGTCAACAGGTTCCCAGGTGGCCCTCCGGTGCGAGGATACCCGGCCGAAAATGCGTCACGGACACGAATTGGGAAGAGAATTTACACGCGTTGGACAGTACCATACACTGTCCCTTGTCAATGCCTCCGTGCGAGGGAAAAAACAGAAGAAAGAAGAATAAGAAGAAGAAGAAGAAGAAAAAGAAGAAAAAAAAACCCAAACCCCACATGATTAACGTGTATACCCTGTAGCATTATCTCGTGGATGAATAATTGTCACAGAAATTATACAGAGCGGATGATTTTGTATTTTTCTTTCTTTCATAAGGGGCATTGGTATTTAGGTACGACTCGTTTTCCAAAGGATTCTGCCTAGATCAACATTTACTGATGAATAAAAGACGCACGTGTTGAGTTTCTTGCGAAACTAAACCATGGTTCTTTTTCAAGGTAGTGGACGGGGATGAAATATTTAAATTGTTTCTTGTTGCCTTAAAGATGAGCGAGCTTCAAAATGATGAGATTCCCAGGGGCTCGAAATGGCGGGATGAATATTCTAGAAACTATAAGCATGCGGTGAAAACACCGTATAATTATCTTGGTAATGAGTTGGGATGTTTTTTTTAATTGAGCCGGCGGTGTAACGTCTCGACGTTTCGACCAGTCTGCTTTAATTGTCTTCAGGAGAAAAGCTTTTCCTCTTGGGGACAGCGCACTGGCTGCAACTTTAAAATCTTACTGGAATCACCATATGTCAGTAGAAATAAATCTTTTTTTTTTAATGAAAATTTTTAAATGGCCGTCTTAGTTGGCTCGAAACCTAAGAAGTAGTTTTGGCTTGAATCCATACTTAAAAATGACGGATCAAATGATTTGAATCAAATTAAAGTTCAGTATCAACAAGTATGACATAAAAAGAGGTAGTCATCGAGCTCAATGGAAGGCCTGCCTTTCCTGAAGAAAATTTCAGTTTGGGCAATTTTTTGCTTCTTTGCTTTTGCTTTTGCTTACGGCTCCATGGCAAATCCTAGCTGCACGTCCATTGTACGTATGCTAGATATACACCATGGGCATTACATTACTTCAGTAATTGCGTTTAGATAATTTGTATAGCGTCCGTAATACGATTGCCGT
>CM021538.1:5965068-5985563 GCA_010994315.2 Pisaster ochraceus | reverse complement strand
CAAAAACGTCAAATCCATCCACGTAGAAAGGTGACAGCATCTCTGGCCACAGCATTCGCGAACCTTAGTCAGTTTTGGCATCTCACCAAGTCAGTTTTTATGGTCACTAACTTTTGGAGTGTTCCCAATCTATGACACTACCTTTCAAGAGACGACTTTAGTCGAGAACAAGGGCTGGTTTTTGTAACTGATTGTAACTGCCTTTCAGGGAAAAGTTTTACATAATTCATCAGTCATTCTGACAGATTGATTATATTGAAATTCAAACTTGCTGTCAGGGGCAAAAGTTCATCAAATTGTTCTTTAATAAAAATAATTTAATTTTAGAATTAGAGTAAAAAAGACAACTTCACTTGGCAAGACATTGAGGGTATTATTCTATATTTATAGCATTGTGAATACTCTTCTCTGGTACTTTTAAAAATAATAACAACTTGTTAATACAGAGACAACTAATTTTTCCATATTTGAGTATTTTATGTATTTTTTCTGTCTACCGAGCTGTTAGATTATAGTTACAGATTACAATATCAATAAAATAAGTTGATCAATTCAATTGGGGACTTTTCTTTTTATAAATTCTTATATGAATAGTATTTTATAATTTGTCTTCTTTTAAATTCTTATAGGAAAAGTATTTTTTTTAAATATTTTTTTCTTGTGACAAATCTGCTTGGACACCCATTTGATTCCTTTTCATTCCTCGCCACATAGGAGCGGAGTTTTGACACAAAATACCTTTTTTTTTTTTTACTAACTTGAGTTAACAGAGCACGAAAAGGGTATCTACTTTTTAAATCTTGTGTATCAAGTGTTTGAGCGTGAAATCAGGCTTTCTGCTTGTCCTCACTGATACACTCTAGCTTTGCTGAGGTGTAGAACAAAGAGACACTCCAACAGCTTTGTTTCCACGTACTGCATCTCTCATCTGTTTTAAGACGCATATCAATTCCAAGTTTTAAGAGGAATATCAATTCCTACCTTCAGCTCCCCTGAGTTATTTTCGTCTTAAATGTTTTTTCTTGTAACCCTTACCAATAGTGGCTTTTAGCCTTGTTTGGGCCGAACTTGCTCTAACACGAAGACGAAAAAGAAGAAAAGCCAATAGTTGTTATATAAACCATCCCTAATTTTAACGCAGTTGTCAGGAAAACGTAAACTTTGGTTCACTCCTGTGTTCAACCCTTCCTCTATGATTCAACAGATTATCTTTTAAAGTAGGACTATACAGTGAACCCTCGTTATAAAGAACACGTTATAAAGAGGTACTGCTTATAGAAGTAGATTCCGAAATCCAGAGTCTCATTGCTGCTTTGTGTTTCTTTGTTTTGCTGTCCTCTTATAACAACTTTTCTCTTATAAAGAGGTAGTTTGGCCAGAGACCCAGCAATCTTGTTACAACGAGAGTCGACCGCACACGATTTGAATTGAAACGTACTTTCGAAAAACAATGCTGTGGAATTTTTTAAAACAAAAACCCACCGGGAAGCCATCTTTATTTCTCGTGATCATAGAGAAATTTGTATTCGACAGTCAGTAGCTTATAACAAGCCTCATTAGTTACACAGCCATAATGCAGTGCATGCGTTAGGAATAAGGCAATAAACGCTAATGACTACTGGTGCTTTAATTTGCATATCGATCGCTTCCCTCAAGACAAGCGCAATTAGCAAACCCAGCGGCTATCATTAGAGGACTGCGGGCTCCACGGTGAGAGACAACTTACGCACTGGATCGATGGCGGTAAGGGCGTTCGTGTGTGTGTGGATTACAGACTGCGTCATCCAGCCAGAAACAGCCTCCTTTCCAATTAAGAGTTCAAGTTGTTGTGTTTTTTTTTAGAAGTGTAAATTGAATCCATTCCTCTGTAGTTTTAAATGAACTTACCATACAGCCAGCCTGTTAGTGTTACAATTTCATCAAAATTGGCGGCCATGTTTGCCGTGGATTTTGTGTTTGACAGCAGAGGAGTCTGCGTATGCGTTTCAGTTAATTTCGGCAATCGACATAATTAGCAACAATGGTTTTGAAGGTTGTTCAAATCATATTCCTGACCTTACAGTTTGACAGAGGGAATAGAAATTTTCTTTGAAGAATCAGTAAACTTTATAATAAATGACTATTCAGATTGCAACTGTCCTCCCTCACCCCCACGGTAATAACACATGCTGTACGTTGTCTTTCAAGGGTAAACTGTTGGCATTTATTTATTTATTTATTTATATTTGTACATTTATTTATTTATTGTTTTTATATTTTTTGTGGATTTTGGTACTAGCTGACAATGTTTTGGTAGGATGGCCTAGGTGCTGGTCACCTGTTCCTTGTAACTAGCTGTCTTGGTATTTTGTTTTCTTTCTCAGTCGTAGTTTTTCTTTGTGTAGTGTACCTTTCAGTGACTTGTAATTAATTTGCCATTGTGTAATTAAATAAACAAAACAACATTGGTTTATTAAGAATCAAACGTTGCATCCCAAAGGCTGAATTGCGCATCAAGTGCAGCAACATTATTCACAAAATTAAAAATACAAGGCTATAAAAATACATTGAGATTCAGAAATATAAATAAATTTAATAAAAAGAAATAATAACGAAAAAAAAAGAGAGTGCCGATTGCCGTGTACATTCACGATCATTTAAGGTGGAGGGTACGAAAACAAATGGGGAAGGGAACCAGAGCGTAGTGAAAGAGAAACATCACAAAGTAACAACTTGAACTGAGCCGGATTATTACGTGGCCGGATTATAAAGCTGAGGAGCCGGATTATTACGTAGCAGGATTATAAAGCTGAGGAGCCGGATTATTACGTAATGGTGCCGGATTATTACGTAGCCGGTCTATTACGTAGATGGGCCGGTTTATTACGTGATGGAGCCGGATTATTACGTAGCCGTATTACGTAGCGTTTTTTTTTCACTTAAAGTTTTTTTTTCCTACTAGGTTGTGTACATTTTGTGTGGAATTTATTTAATATTATGGAGAGGAATAAATACTGTTTTTTTTAACAGGATACTGGCATGACTTACTTTAGTTCTAAGTGAAAAGAAACTGGTGCGTTCCTTCGGTGCATTTGCTTCGTTGTAATGTAAATTAGCTCAAAATTTGGTTTTCTAGAGATTAAAAAGTTGGTCGTCACATTTTCGGTCATTTTGAAATGTGGATTTTTGTATACGACACGATTACTGGCAAAACTTCAGTTTTCAATCTCATTTAAAAAAAAACCCATTTTGTCTGAATATTTGTCTGGTTGGTTGGAATTGAGTTGTGTTACGATACGCAGACGATTAAGCATAAGTGGAAAAAATATGTTGTTGTTGTTTTTCTGTGTGTGATCAAACAGATGAAACCTGTCAGCTTTTGCCTATAGATGATTGTAACCTGTATCAGTTTCACCCTAATGGAGCTTCTCTAGCTACATATATGTGCGATACCGCCTCAGGTCAAATATATCATAACTATAAGCTTGGTACTTTAAAGGTACTGACTGTTTGTAAGTCACCGGGAAAAAAAGAAGATATATCTATGTTCATTGCTTATAAATCAACATTACAATGACAAAACCAATCTATATGACTCGACCTTCAGCGCCAAATGCCACTGTTCTAAAAAGTTCAAAATTTAAACCGCAGGCTAATCAACAAATTAATCAGGCCCCGTCTAGAGTTCTCGAATGCCCTTATTAGAGCGATAAATCTGATTGTACGTGTGCATCGACCCATTAAATTAAACTCAACATGAGCTGAGCAGACTTTGTTGGGTTTCATGGAAAAAGCAACCAATTTACCCATTTTGATTTATTAGTTTGTTTTCACACACACACACACACACACACACAAAATAACAACAAAAATTATGGGTCCTATTCTATGTGGATAATTATGATAATGCTATGCACTTGTCTTCTGTCATCGCGTGCATTGTCCCCGGGTGATTGTTGTCTTTGGTAATCAGACGTACCGTACCATTCCACTAACTGCCTCAACTCAATAAACTCGCTGAACTAATACCTTGAGCGGGTGCTGAGGGAGTTAATCATACGCTAATGCACATCTGTATACACCAGGGCGAAGAGAAGCAATTATGGTTTACGGTCCATGTACTTTGTGCATTGGCACAGTGCACCATGTCCATCAATACACCAGTACACAATCTGACATTCGAAAGCCCACCAACTGTACGGGGCAGTGTGCAGAGCCGCTAAGCTTACAAGCTCACAAGGCGCAAAGTAACTTCGGCTCACAAGTAAACATGTTACCAGCCAAAACGTGATGTAAACTATTTCTTTTTTCTGACTGGTTCTCTGACTTGATGAGATGGTTTTAAAAAGCCATTTGTTTGCAGTGGTCAAGTAGTTGATCCCAGGGCCCAAATTTATGAAAGCTGTTGGGCAGAAACAACTGCTGAGCAAATTTACTCACAATTGAAAATAGTAGCAGAACATCACTGTCACAACATTCTGGATAGCATGGGGAGTGGCCGGAGCGACACGTGCCCCCAAATTGATGTCCAATTAATTGGCCAGAAATGCCCCCCTAGACTTAAAAAAAAAAAAAAATGGCGCACCCCCTTGTACCCAAGTTTCAGCGCTGCCGGTAACCTGTTTCTACTTAGTGAGACTATCCTGCTTAGCAAACAAATGTCCCTGGATGTGACGCGTCATGATTTTTTTATCCAGTACGCTTGGCCGCATGGCGGCCAGGACACCTCCCTCAGTCCCCACTCCTTGCTCATACCTAACGAACATCAACATACATCTCCAGATGGTAACCAGCGCCAATCTCTCTCACTCTCTCTCTTTCTCTGACTCAGCTCAAGTTGGCAAGCATTGAGTGGGAAGGTAATAAATTATTCTTTTACCCTAGAACTACCGAGAAAGGTCAGTCGGCGCTAAGTAAAAACCCGAGAAATGTGATGCCTCCTTGGAGTGGTTTCGCGTTTTATAGCACGAGTCTTCGTTTGTCTAAAAGCACTCCGTAAATAGGTCCGTGTACACTGCTACCTCAAACGAGGAGGGAGAAAATAGAAACCTATCCCCGTGTAATAATTGAATAATGTTTTCACGACATTGGGCTCAACATTCTCCGGTCTGAGTTGATGTGATTGTGTTGAATAAACGCAGTTATTTCCCAGCCAAAATATGCCTTCTACGTACATTATACGGGAAGTACGCAGTTCTAGAAGTGCCATGGGATTATCACAAAGGCCTACCAATGCTTTAGCTTCTAAAACGGTAGCGGAACTAGGGCTACAGTTCAGGGGCGCACGGGGTGCACCTTTTTCTCTAGGGGGGGGGGCACTTCTGGTCAATTTAAAACTGTAGTTTCCGTTGGTATCTTTTCTTACTAAACAAGCCCATTTCGAAGCTCTTTTTTTATGCCGTTAACAATTTTTGTGATAAGATAATATGACGTGGAGGTAAAAACAAATTCACTGTCTGCTAGAATATAAACATTGAAATTACTACATAAAAGCTTATGATGTAATAATTTATTCTGGCAATTGCACTTGATGGGTATCAGACTAGCATAGTCTTGCATAGTCTATTGGGCTTGAAGGGTATCAGGCACACAGTCGCATTGACGTGAGGTTAGACACTTGACATTTTGTCCCCCTTTTCACGAGGACTCTATCTATCGACAAAATAAGTGCATCACAGAACTGAATTTGATCTTAGTGCCCCTCTTTTATCGCCAAAGTCCAGATTTAAAATGAGTGCACAAGGGGGGGGGGGCACGGACATCAATGGAAGGGGGCGCGGGGTACTTTAGTTACGCCACTGCTCTTAAAGCTAGGTAAGTGCACAGATATATATATATATTTTTAGAGAAAAGTTTGTTTTTTTAAGTGAATGTTTTTACTTAACAGCTTTATGGAATAATGTATCCTTATCGTTAAGCATATGTGGGAGTAAGCAGAGATCTACCGGCAGATCCAAATTAGACTCTGACCCGTTCTACCGGGAGAAAAATACATCTTGATCATTGTATAGGCCTAACAGTAACAATAAAAACAGCAATTTGAAGAGTAAGACGCTGTTGTCCAAAGTGCTTTGCGATGTGAATGATCGATAGATTCAATTAAAAGTGTTGCCCTGGATTCTAGAAGCATCCGAATGTTTTCCTGTATTTCTCCCGGACTCGGAGTTTTGCTCTCTCTTTTTATTCAAACGCGTGTACAGAAATGTTTTGCATTTCTTCATGCGCGAGAAATTTACATCATGCTAATGCAGATTTCTGCGTCCTATAGATGTAGGAAATGTGATTTGAGTCGGGTACCAAGTGGTGCCGAGTACTAAGGTGGCTGAGTAGTACTCGAGTACGAGTACTTGGTCCATCGAGTACGAGAACAATAGTCAGAGTACCGAGTATTCTAATACACGAGTACCGAGTACAACAGCCGAGTACCAAGGACTTGGATCTCCAAGTGCGACTACGAATTTTGGCCATCGAGAATTGGCCATCGAGTACGAGTACAAGTGTCCGAGTACCTAGTATTCTAATAAACGCTTACCGAGTCCAACAGCTGAGTACAAAGTACAAGTTATTTGGCCACTGAGTATGAGTACAAGTGCTTGAGTACCTAGTATTCTAATACACGAGTACCGAGTACAACAGCTGAGTACTGAGTACGAGTGAACATGAAGTATACTCGTACTAAAACATTCTGCAAAATGAGGAATATAAACTTTTTTGTTTTGTGTTCCTATAATGATACTGTTGAGTTCAATTAAGTTGTTGTTTTCCTAAAGTCCTATAATATTGTGGGGTTTGAGTCTCCTTTGTCTGTCACTGTAGTTTGTTTTGCATGATATAAGTCACTTTAGTTCGTAAGCATCGTTTAGTTACATTTTCAATCAGTTACCTTCCAGTGCTTTCCTGAATGGCAAAATTGTCCCTCAGCGGAAAGTTTCTGAGAAAGTTTATGTAGTATTTCCCTACCAGTACCAGTGTGTGTGATGTTGATTGTTAATAAGCTGTGACCCAACTCGACCCGACACGAATCAAAGCTACTAGTCACACGAAAGAAGTTGAAGAAGACGATTGTTATATAAGTTATCGAAATAAATGGAGTTGCATAAGCTCACTTAAGAAACAAATAATAACAATAAGACTCTAAATTTAACAAGTTGTATGGAAGAAGAAGAAAAAATTGATATGTAAAAAAAAGGCACACTTTCATGGCTCTACTTAGCGCGGAAAAGTGTAAAGCATATAATTATATGGGATAAAAAGAGTGAATTAAAAGTAATTTAAATTAATTGTATTTTAACACCCGTATTGTTCATTTCAAAAATTATACACCCATAGCTTACTCCTTTGCGATTCTTGAAGCACTCCATGATGAAGTTATTTTCCCCGTCTGACCATAATCCTGCATGTCTTTATATTAATTTCTTAATAATGGCAGATCTATACTCATTTGGTTTTCATCTTCAATTCCACGGATCTTCATAATCTCAACGCTTTCAAAAAGGTAAAAGCGCGTATACTTTTTGTTTCTTGTTTAAACAGACTTTCCATCAAAGATGTCGTCGTTAGAACGGCCTCCCGGGAAGAACCGAGCAATACAATGCGGACTTCCGTAATTGCCGACTGCGTTAAAAATGTTTTTACAAACTAGCGGGATCAGACGGCCATTGTGTCACCTCATCGTGACTTTCAGCACGTAGTGTTGTCGTGGAGCGCAGCATTGATCTATCACCACATTCGTGATGTCTTGAAATATAAAACCATTAAAAATACAAAACACCGATTGTTTCGCTTCCCTCGTGTACCTTGAATCAGCTAATTCCAACTAATACTGCTTTAAATTTGCTTGTGATCGCCACGAACATTTTTTGTATGTGAAGAAAAAACCCCAAAACGATCAACATCGAGACAAATTAAACTATAATGACCATAAAATATTCATAGTGTATTCGTAAGCATGTACGAGACACAGTTCCATGTGGGCTGCTACAGCACGCGGCCCATGTTGGTAATTGTCAAAGAGAAGCGTCTGAACTTTGCATCAAGCAGCGTAGACATAAAACACAAAACCTCTGAAAGTTTAAGCTCAATCGGTCTTCGGAGTCCCGAGAATGTGTTTACAAAAAAACATTATATTATTTCATAATGTTTCCAAAGTTCGGGTTTTGTGAGATCAAAACTAGTTGTTGTGCTCAATTTCTCAAAAAAATGTAGCAACATACAAAGACAAGTATTTCTAGTAAGGGAAGATTTCCTCCATGGCCATTTTTATGTAATTTATCTTTAAGTTATGTTTGAACATTTATATTGTCAATATTGCCAATGTTGTGCACACCCTTTAACTCATACAGAATAAAAATTGTATAATATTTATTTGCTAACCAACAAAAGCTGCAGGTAACAACTTGCAAATAGCGGTTTTACACTACGTGTGTTTTCCCCCCCGGCTGGAGAACTTGTTTTTGATCAGCACAATTTTCTTCATAAACAGTAAGCTTTCAGACTGAAAAACACAATGATGAGGGCTGGTTCTTGTGTTCTTGTGTCTAGAAAGACCCTGTTTCAAAAAGTACAGCACTTAGAGAGCTGGTTCTTGCGTCTAGAAAAACCCTGTTTCAAAAAGGATAGCACCTAGAGCGCTGGTTCTTGTGTCTAGACGGACCCTATTTCAAAAGTAAAGCACCTAGAGAACTCAATGGTCCTTTTGTCATTTTGAAGCTTTTTAAAGTCAAATTTGGTTTTTATCTCCTAAAATGAAGATTGGTTTTTTATCTCCTGAAAGTTATCACAGTTTTTAAAATTAGAAGATGAGTAAAACAAGAATTATATCTGCCCCCTGTATGTCAGAGGTACCTTATGGTAAAAAGAAGAAGAAAGATTTAAAAAAGCTACCTTGTTAGTGATGTACACTCTAACAGTACCTGAGCAATGGGCACGTTTGTTGTTAACTCAACTAACACCATAAGCGTTTATTCCAGGTAAGGGTTTGCAGGCAATGTATGCTTTCGTAATGTTTGGCAATTATGTACAGCTGCTGTTTTGGTTTCTGTCGTGTTTGTTGTATCTTATTTACGTAAATGAGTATCGTGGCACATCAGTGGTCTTTGGGTGCATTCATGCCCGTCCAAATGGTATTCAACAAAATAGTTGATAAAAACTAGTCTGTGAAAATTTCATCAAAAATTATAGTTACAGGGCTTCGAGAAATTATCATGTTGGGGTTTTTGTGCACTTTCATGATGTGCTTATTTCGGGAAACCGAAACTGGAATTGTTTTATCGGGGCTAGTTTCTCCCAGAGGACAGTTTTTAAAAGGAGAGGTATATCAAACTGACAACAAATGAGCTTTCAGTACTAATGTTTGGCTTGCGGTAACACCATGTGATGATTATCTACATTGCTGTGAAGATTGTTGTTAAGTACTTGTCCTACTGTTTTCTACTGCTGCAGAGTTCATTTGGGAAATCAGAAGGCTATACCTAGTTCAAATAATTATAAAAGAGCTCGTCCTGCTGTCGTTCTACTACCGCGGAGGTGATTTGGGAAACCAGAAAGCTACCTTTTACAGTTCAAATAATAACTATTGTTGTTTCTACTGCCGCAGCATACAGACCCCAAGTTCAGGAGACTGCTGTTGCTTATTGCCGCAGAGTAGATTTGGGAAATCAGAAGGCTACAGCACCTAGCTCGAGTTAAAGAACTTGTCCTGCTGTCGTTCCACCATCACAGAGTATAGATTTGGGAAAACCGGGAGACCACTAATTAGTTCTAATATCAGGAACTGTTCCTACTATTTACACCGCCACAGAATATACCTCTAGTTCAGGAGACTGCTGCCGTTCTACTGCCGCGGAGTTAATTAATTGGGACACCGTGTATAGACCCCTAATGAGTTCTACTGAGAACTTATCCCACTGTCTATCTACAACCTTGTTGGACAAAATAGGTCGTGAGCTTTTGTGTTAAAAGTAGTTCAGTCACTTACTCGGTCACGACCACATGGGGGTGAATACGCTTTTAATTGTCCCGGATGTCCTTGAAGACAAAAAAATGAATTCAAATCAAACCGAACAAACCCAACGTGACAGAACAGATGAATCCTCCTGTGAAATATAATTAATTTTTTTAAGAAGTACAAGTTTAACCAACCTACCTTTCATGGCTAGATCCTTGGTGAGGGACACCACCACTCGCCCCTTCATTGACTCCCCGATGTGATAAACCTCCAGGTCGTCATCCAGAAAGACGTCAAACGCCTTGACGGCGCCCATGTTAAACATGGCTGAACTACTCGTTTAAAATATCTCCCTCCAACGGGATCAACAACACGAGAACTTCAAACACACTATATTCCTCTAGGTTTCTCGACCATAATGCGTTTAATGTTCATCCAAGAGACAACAAACGGCACCAAGAAAAACAAAATCCAGAAGCGTTTTTTTTTAAGGCGTCGCTCGTGTTTTGTTTTGTTTTTCTTCTTCCCTCCTTTCTTTCTCCGCTAAACACTTGTTTTACGTGAAAGATTCGTCACTGGTTTGTTATTGATTTATTACGTAAATACACCAGCGCTGGGAGTTAGCTGCATAGAGAAATTGTACGGCATTGATTTGAAAGTATTGATTACTTAATCTCGGTAAATCCAAGTTCACTTCGATTACATGGGATAAAATTCAGCCTTGCGTTGAGATCGAAGCGATTTTTAAAATAGTTTTTGGGTGTTTTTATAACTCGATGGGGGAGATCATCGTAGCGTTTCGCTGGGAGGTCTCGACGACGGCGAAACATCATGAGTCCAGCTCTGCAGTTCTCTCACGAAAATAAACACCGCTGGGGTTGACGAAAGCCCGGATTCCATGTTAACAGTTTCTAAGGGTTTCGGGGGGTTGGACGGAAACCTGCAGCGGTGTCGTCACTCTCCGCCGGGCATGCCTTGGTCTAACGCGAGAGCCGGCCTGGCTCGCCCCGGACAGTTCCTAGACATGCTGGTTTGGTGTCTCGATTACACTCAACGGTTCCCCGTTCGGCTCCCCGTTGCCAGCCCCGATTATCACGGGGTTCAAATTAACCGTATTTGTGTGGACACTGAAGAGGATGATGACGATCCCATGCTGTCATGCACGGGGAGGTGAAACTCCCCCTCTCCCCCACTTCTAGTAATCACGAAATGCGTTCGAAGCTCACCACCACGATGGACGTCTTTAATAACAAGATCAATATTGGCATTTCATATCCAACTGCAAGCCTCTCTCTGATCAAACAGATCTCCCGTGTGTTTTAAATGCAAATTCTGGCTCGTCTACCTTCGGTAATAAAATTGTACACCGCGGTATCAGTTCACACTGGCTCGAGCATCCAAACTAGAAGGTCTCCAACAGAGAATTTTTACAAAATGGGTGCTTTTACCGCAACCTCCAAAAGATCCAGTGGTCACCCCGCTTAAACGTCTTGTCAACAAGAGTGCTGTCAGTTGTTACATCTCGTTAGGAGACAAGTGGTTGTTGAGAACACGCAGCACGCACACACCCACACGCGCACCTTGGCCGTCCGCGATCTTGTAGTGTGTGATGAGTTCGTTTAGTCGCTCCGCGTGTTGTGTTCGCCCGTAGTCTTTCTGGAAAGGGATGATGGAACATCAAAAAAAAAAAAATGGTATCATCACTCAGCTGCGTGTGTTAGGCCACAAATGGCTATTACGATGACAGTTGCTGCATTTCCGAACGTGCAGTTCGTGTTCCGACTCGGGGTGGTTGATCATCAAATTCGCGTACATGTAGAATTTCAAGGAATGATCCATTTATTGGCTTTAGAGGAAATTTCGATGATTTTGTGATATTTACAGAATTTTGAAAATCTTAGTGTCTTTAACGTGTTCCAAAAACACATACTTGCTTCTAAAGGTCAAACGTCAAAGAATTGTTATGAATATTCACAATTTTAATTGTTATGCAACACGAAGCACTATATACAATATGTCTCCATAGAGATGATGCATTCCGTGTTATTCAACATATTAATGCATTTAAATGATTATTTTAATCTGCATCAACTGATGCAATTATGTTTCACATAGAAACCTCGTGTTTGCTTTTTTGAAATTACTTATACTGATAATTTATACCAAGATCCCTTTTTATAGAAATAAAACGAGAACATGTCGAGAGAAAGAAAAATCCAAATGGGGGGGATTTCGACAAGACATAATAGAATCCGATCGCCACAAACACGCACCGACGGTCAGCATTTCCCGTGCGTGTGATGCAGCACAGAATGGAATGTGTTTCTTCTTTTCACTGAACTCTCCTTTTGAGTGCCACCGCTTTAGTCTATACTGTTCCTCCCCACGCTCTATACCAGCGAATTAATTACACATTGTTGTTTTCCTTAACCTTCCCATCTATATGGATCGAATCCGTATGAGGAAGATGAGGCATTTTGCCATGTACAATCATGTCATAGCCAGACTCAATTAACCTGCCTGGGCTTGTGCTGTGCTCGTATGACCGCGAGCGTTAATTGATACACCCGACCGGTTATTACGGGTATTGCAGGCGGCGCGCGCATGGAGGTGCGGTCGTCGGCATCCTCATCATCGAAGGTCCCCCTCACAATCTATAAAAATTACATGGGCGTGCTACTCTGTATAGGCGTGAACTTCCTTTAGGCGAATTTATAAATAAGACAAGAACTAAAGTGCGTTAGAAACGGACACAAAACCAGTTAACTCTGCTTTAAAAAAAAAAGTACCTGTCAATGTTAATTGCTTTATTCATGAGAGGTTTTAAAGGGGCACACTGTCTTCGAATCTCTCAAAATATTGCTGTTTGAAATTACTCCTTGTCATTTTTGAGAGTTGTTCATGCACAAAAACACCTACGGTAATTAGTGAGTAATAATGACAAAAAACATAAATTTGCCTCTTGAAGTAGAGCCGGCGGAACAAACGGTCCGCCTTTTTGTGGCGTCAAAATATTGTTCTATTGAAATAGCAGACCGTGCTCTGTCATGAACAACAACAATACACAATTTCAATGGGTATTTTTATGAATCATTATAGTCTACTTTTAAAATTTTAAAATTCCAACCATTTCAAACCTCGCCCAAATGCGCCCAATCCAAAAGCAACGCACCCTCTTTAGGAGGGTGCCTTTGGTAATTACTTCAAAAAATAATGACCACAAAAACTTATTTGGTAAGAAGCACTGCAGCTGCTGATAATGTATCACATTTTGAGAAACGATTCCCTTCAAAAGAAATGTGGTTTTAAAGAGAGGGATTCAACAACATTTTAATCTGAGAAAACGTTTCTCAGATTGTGTATTCCAATTACGGATTATTCTTCCTGCATGGTCATAACCGCTCTAGATGTTCGTCAATATCTCAAAAACGCTACCACCTTTTGAATTAAATATTTTCACAGATTAGTTTATTTGTATATTATCTACATTTATATAAGATTAGAAACAATTTAACGGTTCCTTAATCCAAAGGTATGCTTTGCCTTTAAGGATCTAGATGCCGTGGATATATTATTAAAGTAAGATTAATTTATGTGCCTTGTTGATGGATGCATACAGATGGATCATGAATATGCATAGCCCCTCCGTCGGCGGTTGAATACACTCTGCCGGAATCTGATACCTTGTCGCCGGCATTACTTAATAAAAAAAAATATTAAAAAAAAAGTGTTTTACATCAAAGCAATAACTTAAATTGTGTGAGAACTGACTATACATCTACCACAAAATGCCCCAGACCGGGCGGGGTTGATCAAAGTGATCAGTCAACTTCAATCAAACGTGTGCAAATTTAACAGAATAATGTTCTAAATTCGTACCCTAAACAGATAATTACAGCTGTTCAGGGAACTCTCTCTCTCTAACTGTCCTATTTTATAAATGACTATCACCATTGTGCGCAACCTAATTTCCAACAATGGACCGAGATATGATACTGCTTTGATCTGCAATGATCATTGAGGGCTCGGGGTTAATTGACGCGGTTGAAATATATAACAACATCCGGGTGCATCCACCTGTTGTTAGTTGGTTTTTCCCCCCAACACTCACAACCTTACAGATCGGGTTTATGAGGGTCCTGCCATTGGTGTTTCACTATTGCCTATTCTGATGAATTTCTCCGTGGGGTCCAAGTTGAACAAAGGAAAACTTTAAGGTAGTCCATTGTTCCATTGTGTAAAGGGCCCCGTAGTAGCCCACACCTAAAGCCGACCCAGCTCTTTGTTGCATTCAGTCGGCGGACATTCCTTTCTTCTGTATACTTAAGGAAAATCCCAATACTCTTCAATACTGTAAAAACACTGTGTGGACGTGTGGAAGTCCACATAGCGTCTACGTTGCGTGGACCTCTTTTGTTCTCAGGTCTACACTTCGTATGTAACACTTCAATAATGTGGAAACACCTGCAATCGGGGACAGTGCTATTGTCCGTCCTTCCATCTGAGGACCTTCAACCAACCGGGAACACTATTGTCCCTTTTTTTTTTATAGGTCCCCAATTTGAACATGTACTAACTACCTATCCTTACATTAGGGCAGTTACGGGGTATTTCATTGTTGTTATATTACCACCCTTTCTGAAGAAATCCCCGGTCAGGTGCCTCTTAACCAAAAGTAACCTTTTGGGGTAGCATTGTTCCATTTATGTAAAGTGGCCCGTGTTGGTGTGTGTAGCGGCACACACAACACACTTGTGGCACTTACAGGTCCTGAATTTCCCTTTTCAGAAGAATTTTCCCATGGGTACAACCACCAGATTAGGAATAACTCGAACGAAGAAATAATTGCATAAATATGTGTGCGTATAAGCTCATCCCGCTCACTCAATTCATGGCCCCGCCCACCATGTACGTCACATGATCATGCCTACCGACTGATGATCACGATCAAAACAAGGCCAAAGTCATGAACCATTATTGTTTCTACATCGTGGTCCCGCCATGCTGTTTGGTGGATCAGGTGGATTTACCGGCCGGTACGATCGATGTTTATGTTATTGTTATCGCAAATTACGCATAATGTAAGCCTTGAGGAGAAGACTACACCCAGCTTCAATCGTGCCACTACGCCAATCGGGAGTACAACATCGCAACAAAATGAATATCATGGATGAAGAAAAAACGATTAATAAAATCATGAGATAAAAGTAGAAACAATGAAATTATTACGCAATTGGTGAATTTATAATTATTAATAACAAGAACTGCATGTGATGATCTTGATAATAAAGTTCAAATGCTCGAAAAAGTAGCGGAATGTTGGTTTTTGTATGATCAGTAGTGGCTTCGTTTTAGGTCCTGAATGAAAACATACTCAAACTGCCGCCCGCTGCTGATGAAAGTTGGTTAACTGATGTGGCGTGAACGGAAAGACAAGAGAGGGCACTACACACGTTTTATTCTCCAGCTGCTGACATGAACAGGTCGTGTACACGACACTCCGGGCACATCACTCTTTATGTTGTCTGTGTCAGTGTATATTTTTCCAAAGTTTCGCAAAATTACTTGTGAAAAGAAAGTTTTGACAATCGTGGTTATGGATTTATGATCAGAGTAAGCAAGCCTGCTGCTCTCGAATGTGTCCAATTGTTTTTGTTGTTACATGTTTCTGCTAATTAAACCAAAGATGGCTCATAAGTGACTGTAGTTTCAAGCCTGATTAGGAAACCTATAAACAGGGGTGCTTACTACTGACAGAAACACGTGCACTACTAACCCTAGTGCACGGGACCTACGGCCTAATGTCCCACCAGAAGGACAAAGCAGTTATGGTCAAATATCTTGATTTCTTCAATGACACAAGTGCAACAACCGGGAGTCGAACCCACACTCTGCTGATCAGAAACACCAGTGCTTGAGTCCAGTGCTCTTAACACGCCGCGATGCTCTGTTATTGGTCTGGGTCATGGCTTTTCTCCAAAAGGTGTTTTTGTCAGTTAAGTTTTGGATAACGTTAATTATCATTTTGACAAACATCAAGGCTACAATGTCAATCCTATCCCAACCCCAAACGAAAAACAAGCAAACAATTAATAAATAAATAAATAAATGAGTAAAATGCAGTTTTTGTTATGACGACTGTCGATAATGTATTTTCGGAACATTGCAATTTCTTGAAATTGCGGTCCAAGTTCAAAAGAAACGGTTATTTTGGGAAAATTATGGGCAATTATGGAAAGTTACGTAACCCTCTAGGGCAATAGCTTGTAGTATTACAAAATCCCCCTTAGCAGGCTAGTTACAGCCTACAATTGTGATACATTTGATAAATATGTGTTATAAATGTTCTAACTCTCGCACCTTTGCTTTGATATCTTTGCATGTGTTCTTAATTTCTTGTCATATTTGGACAAGTTGAAATACATTTGAACTCCGTGTGTGTGTAGACAGCACTCACAGCAGGCATGTCAAATGTTATGTTTGTCTTTTCTTTTAGTGTACTGCCATTACCACTCTTTCGTTCACGTGCGTAAGAGACCCACAAATGTCACGTGTAAACTAAACCACCCACACAACCAGGTGCTACATAATCCTAGATGGGGTTAAAAACTGCGCCCAGTCCGCCCACTGTCTCCCCAGAGGGTTGAACTTGTGTTGTACCTAAATGTCATCTTTTAAAACAGACATAAAGCTGATCAAGTGCATCCTATTTTGTTGAATGGAATAATATACTTTAATCGCGGCAGTTTTGTTTTTCTGAAGGAAGGTTGAAGGTAAATCTTTTAGTTGACTTTCACAACCAATCCCTCTACAACATGGAACTGTACTTTCCAGTCACGATCTGTGTCATGATCTCATCGAACCGGAATCGCCTGTGCAGTTCGTGTTTATGTCAAGAGACGAGAGTGCAGTCTCTGATGGCGGGAGAATGTGTACTTTTAAAAGACGTATAAAGACGGTAGGTTTAGGTAGAATGCAGTGTTGTAGGCAGGTATTTTTAAGTCGAGTATCAAGCCGAGTACTAAAGTGGCCGAGTTGTTATCGAGTACGAGTACTAAGTCTTCGGCCATCGAATACGAGTACCAAGTACTTTATCTCAGAGAATGAGTAGGGCCTACGAGTTTATATTTTATTTAAAAGGTACTGCAAAATAAGGTATAAGCAAAATTATTGTTGTTGTTGTTGTGGTCGATTATCGAAAATATGACTTTGAGTAGAGATTATCTTTCAGCCACGTATCGAGTATGCACTTCGAGTGCGAGTATATACTTTGCTAGCCTAGTACAATTGTACCGACAAAACGGTACTCGCTTTAGTACCCAAGTACAAATACCAAATACGAGTACTACAAAGGTGGTATACACACCCTCTTCGGTTAGTTTGATTTGCATTTAAATGTTGCGGTCACTGTCTGGGGGTCAAGCTTGATAAACCCCTAAGGTCTCAGACGTAGGCTTGAATCCATGTTCGAACGGTCAAAAGGTTTGCGTACATTAAACAAAACACTTCACCAGTGGCTGTGATATTTTTAGTGTGACATTAAGCCGTGGGACTCTTACAGACACCCCAATCAAACATTTACCATGAAAGTAGAATGTGTGGTTACCAGTATTAATATCTGGGCTGACTGGATTTTTTTAAAGTGCAATTTCTGGTCCATATTTGTACAGGAAAACATATTATACAAACCCTATAAACATTGGGGACCCAACCACCCCTTTCTCAGGTAGCCGTCTGGTGGCGCTATTTAGTGGACTGATTTTGAACAAGTGAGTTCAATTGTAAACTGCTGCACTGGATGACACAAACAGAACAACTAAAACCCGCATAAGGCTGATAGCAAATAACGATAATATAAAAATGCATAGACAAAATCAACAATTAATGATAATACATGAGATTCAGAACAATCTTGCTGCCGTCACATGAAACCTTGGTTTGGTCCAACCCACCAAGTTCCCTAATGCACCGTGCCTGATCCAAGTCACTCTCTCAACAATTGAATCGTGTCTAATTATTCAAAACGCGAGCAGTTTATCGGTTTCCTTCAGGAAAACATTATTGGCGAGGAGACACGGTCCCATGGAGCACGTTTACTCTTGCCACGTATTTTGGAAACAAAGGACTACATCTGGCGATGTGTGGATCCTCGCCAAGACATGTTTTTGCTCGTAGATAAATTATTCATGATGATGTAAAACAGCGTGCTAGTTATGACGCTCATTTTAACCTGTGCACATTACAACTCTTTAAGCACTTTGTATTCATTTGTTTGTTTGAGTTTTTTTATTCACTTTGGTGCGCAGTCGGTCTTTTTTTTTATTGGTTGAGCACGCTGGTTCGCAATTGGTCATTATTGGCTGTGGTCTTCCGCATCAAATTAGAAGTTGGTCTTTCCTTCGGCTCACCATTAGCTCTGTATAACCACCCATGTTCGCAGCTGGTCTTTTTTCTTCGGTTCTTCGTTTGCCCTTTTACGGAAGTTAAAAGCTCCGGTTCGCAGATGGTCTTTTCTTTGATTGCTGATTAAAACCGATTCGAGGGTGGTCTCTTCCAGTGTTTGGTTTTTCCGGTGCGCGGTTGGTCTTTACCTTGACCTTGGTTTTACTAGTATCGTTCGCAATTGGTCTTTTCTACGATTGGGTTTTCCTCAGTGTCTGTCTGTTATAATAATTACGTCGCACTTTGTCTTTTCTTTGGCTGTTTCCTTCATACCATGGTAGTGATTGGTCTTTTCTCAGTCGCCGCAACCAACGCATTTTAGTAAGTCAGTAGCCGTGGCGAACCTCGGAACTCAACCTCGCCGTTACGTACGTCAATCGCAGGGCAGTCAGTGCCGAGCTAGCCGCTGAGCAGACCACCTGCGTTACGATTGAATTTCAATTCTCAACTACGGGAAAACTAAGGATGTGGTTCGGGCTTGTGTTGCTTATTGGAGGGGTTCATGCCCTGGTACGGATCGGTGAGTTAAAAGATTATCTTGAATTACTGTCTACCTACTGGAACTCCACACATTGGTAAATCTTATTTGCGAGTCACGTTGTAATTTTTTTCATGACATGTTTTATACATAATTGGAGTCAACAACAGTTTTTGAGTTTTTGTTGTTGTTTTTTTTTGTGGGAAGCAATTTTTGTAATGGTTTTTGTCAAACTGTTTTTCTTTGAGGAGATATAGGAGCTTCTATGAGTTTACAGTTTAGAAAAGTGTGTGTTGGAGTTTTGTATTTTTTGTTTTCGGACAAATTGTTTCTCCTCGAATGGCGAGTTATACTTTTGCGCACCGTTAAATTTGTCTTGAAGATTTTATTCCTTCAGTCGCGGACATTATCATTGTTTTAGACGGAAGTATCATTGTTTTAGACGAAACGGCTTCAGACGGAGATTTCATTGCTTTAGACGACTATTCATTGCTTTAGACGGAGATTTCATTGCTTAATAGACGAATATTTGTTTGCTTTAGACGGAGTCAGATTTCATTGCTTTAGACGAACCTTTCACTGCTATAGATGAATATTTCACTGCTTTATTAGCCGACTAATTCTTTGCTTTAGACGACTATTTCATTGTTTTAGACGAGTATTTCATTGCTTCAGACGTATATTTCATTGCTTTAGACAATTATATTACAAACATATCACGTATATAGACGAACATTATCACAATGATTGTTTGAGACTTGCTTTAGACAGAGATATAAATGCCGAAACGGAAATATCAATTCAAGACGAAGAATTCATTGTTTTGGAAGAGAAATAATTAATTTAGACGGAAGTTCATTGTTTAAGTCGAATACCTCTTTTTTAGACCAATATATCGACATTTCATGATGGAGATAATTATTGTTTCAGACGGAGAATTCAGTATTGTCGATATTTTGATTGCTTTAGACAGGTGTTATCAGTTTAGACGGAAATTTCAATGTTTTAAAGGAAGATGTCTTTTCTTGGGACGGAGATTTCATTAATTTAAACCGAATATCTTTGTTTTAGACCGAGGTAACAAATGGATATACCATTGCTGTAAGCGGAGAAATGATGATTCAGATGGAGATATCATTTAGACGGAAATATCAATATTTTATTCCGAGATTTTATCGCTTTAGACGGGTATTTCAGTGTTTTGGACGGATGTTTAGTTGTTTTAGACGAATATCTTTGCTTAAGACGCAGATATCATTTTTCTAGAGGGAGATTTCATTATTTCAGTTGAAAATTTCGATCGTTTTCTTCACGAAATAATTAATTCGTTTTGGAATGCAATGCGACAACAACCAAAAGTTAACTTCAGTTTACATTATTGAAAAGATTTACCTTACAACTTTATTATACTTTTATTTCATGGACAGTAGTTTCTGCCAAAGATTTAGTTTCAATCTGAGACATTTCTTATTTTTAAAGTTCACGCCAGTTATGGACCACTCGGAGAAATACTTCCGTTTGTCTAATCTTGGGCAGCTAGCTTCTAAAGACACCAAAAGTAACTTTTGCGTATGTTTAGCATGCAAACTGAAATAAAATCGGAGGCATTAGAAGAACGCGCACAAAATTCATGAGAACTGTAAACTGCCT
>CM021538.1:5843542-5862000 GCA_010994315.2 Pisaster ochraceus | reverse complement strand
TAAGCGCTTAGAGGCTGGCCTGCAGTAGGCGCTATACAAATACAATGTATTATACACGCTATAAATTGAAAGCATACTTGTTGTGAAGTTTAAAAGCACAATAGAAATGGTAATGGTTAAATCCCGAGGCTTATTTGTTTTTGTTCACCCTGGCTCTCATGAGTGGTTTACTAGGATCCTTCCTCACCCTATGGCCGAAAAAATCGACGCGCTCGTCCCGCGTTGTGTGTTATGCATAAAGCGCAATTCTTTTAGAATGAAAATTCCCGCCGAGCAATGCAAATAATTCCATCTATCCTCGTTGTGTACTGCGTTATCCGCAAAAAAAAGTACACGCATTCCGTGGCGTGTATTGTCGTGTTAAAGGATTGCGCACTACGCAATACATAGACACACACATTTCCAGACTAACAAAATCAACACAAAAACTCAACATCCAATCAGTCAGACTCGCAAAAATTACGCAACCAAGATTATTGCGATGATAAAGTCAGGGGGAATTGGGTCAATACAGGGTCCAATCTCATAAAACCACTTCAGCAGAAAATACATTGCTTAACAATTTCCAGCTTAGCAGAAAATGAGCAGGATACCAGTCACAAATGGTACATGTGACATTGTATTTTGGCTGTTAATGCTACTCTGGTAAGTAAAATTTTGATGTGCTTAGCATACTTTTTGTGCTTAAGCAGCTCTATGATGAGAGGACATCATCACCAGGGCCCAGTTTCCTAGCTCTGCCTACCGCTGAATTCTGTACTTGCGATCACCATTCTTGGCTTACAGGGCAACCGTCTGAATCAGTCGTGGTCTCTACATACCTTGGTAACTTTCTTGGCCGTGTCGTATTTTGCCGTTTCATTCAGACCCACCAGCTCTTGCCTTAAGTTTCCCACGGCTCCATTCATGAGGTCAGTAACGATGAGGAGATCCCCTCCGTAGACTTCATTGGTGGACCCCACGACTGTTGCCATGACGTCCGAGAGCTCCGTAGCTGAGGAATTGCTGGACTACGCACGGGACGAGAAAGAGGTGAGAAAATATTGATTAATCGCCAAGTATTTGAAAATATTATTTGTTTGCTGAAACTATGTTTTGAACTTTCAGTCTTTCATAATATTCAATTGAAAATTAGTAAACTTGCAAAAGTTGTTCATATGCAAGGACCCAAAATGAAATAAGCCCCAGTTACTAGCTGTTCAAACGCAATGTTTGTACGTTCTTTTGTTCTTGACCTGTGCAATGTCATCGAATTGAACTGAATTGAATTTAGTACAAATGTACAACAAGCCAATTTTTGTTCCTGAGTACAAGTCACATCAGTAACAACAACTATTTTTTTCTGTCAGTATGACTACTAGTACAGAAAAACAGTACCCAAGAACAAATAATAGTAACAGCTCATACAGAGTAATTCCAATAAATTATGCCAGCATTTTACAAACACATTGTAACCCCCCACCTCCCCCCATTCACTTGGCCATTAATGCTCCTTGGGGAGTATACAGCCTGTGCTGCCAATTATGTAGCGCACCAAGCTAAATCAATCACAAGAATCATCTCTGCCCTCACAGGTACCCATTTACCCCCTACTTGTATGAGTGCTACAAGTACAACTCTGCTGGTGCTTGGGGGGTGTGGAGGGGGGCGTGGAGGGAGAGGGGCATGGAGGGAGGGGGTGCGGATACGTCCATTAAACCTTTCCTGACATACCTGTTTCTTAATATCCTCAGCCCATGCTGATGTGCAGAGACTGAGATCAGGCCCGATTTCAGGGAACCATTTGGCTGGTCGCCCGACACAGTGCCATCTGGCGTTGACTGCACCTGTTGGGTACACAACAGAAACCAATCAATTATTTTTAAAAAAGCGATCACACCATCACCCGGATGAGGTAACAAGTTCTTTTGGTATCCCCTAGTGGGGCCGATGACATTACAAGAGCAGTGGCACTACATAATGGCGCCCAGCCGTGAAGCTGTCACATGTCATAGGCTGTAATCTGACTAGGCACTGGCTTTCTTGGATTACAGAGGTTTTTTTTCTATCCATAGAAGTGATCAGACTGCAGTAAATTCAAACAGAGCAAGAGCCCGTGTTCACTGCTGGATCACTTGTTCCCCTCTATGTGACCACTGATCTAGTTGTAATGATCTAATTTGACAGAAGACAAGCCCAGGTAAACTCATAAAATACACACACGTAGATGGATCAAAACTTCCACAATATTTGTACCGATTTAACTTTTGGAAGAGTCCATTTATTGCAATCTTCAAGTAAACCTTCATAAGCTCATAATGTAGAAGTATCAAAACTTAAACGATATTTGTACCAATCTGTCTGTTGGAAGAGTACATTTTTGTATGCAATATTCTAGAAAGCCCTACATAGATGGACAAAAACTTCCACAATAATTTTATGGAGCTGTCTTTTGGAAGAGTCCATTTTTTTGCAATAGTCTAGGTTAACTCTTGCAAAGTCATGAAATAAATAGATGAATCAAAACTTCCAGAAAAATTGTACCGATTTGTCTATTGGGAGAGTAAATCCCTAACAACCTTCTCCTATGACAAACCCCCAAAAACATTACATTGAAATGTCATCTCTCGATCTATGCTCCTGTTTTTGTGAAAACGGTGCTTATTGATGTCGTGCTTCCACTACAATTTAATCTGATTTATACCTTTTGCTGTATAATCCATTACAAGGAGGGGGGGGGGTCGTAATCATCTTAACATTCTAGAAAATCATGCCAATAACAACCCACATGTTTACTCCATTACAGTTATTGGATTAAACCGAATTGTAATCAATTGGCCTTTGACCTTTTGAGGTCAACTATACAACACAAAAGGTCAGCCATTAAATACGGTTGTAAGGCCTGATTGGTTAACACACTACAATAGACCAATTTCTGGGTTGGTTGAGTTTTGTCACCCATTTCATAAATTGTCCCCCCCCCCAAGGTAAAATCAACATTTGACAGATGTTTGGCTCATCAAGGCTGAAAGGTTTTTTGAGGAGAAATAAATCTTTTTTCACATCTTATTGGAAAAGGAAAACGTGATGTGATGCCTGGTAGGAAAAAAAGTCACCTCTCTGTAGGGCCGACAAATGTTTCATGAAAAAAAAGGGGTAAACACCTCCCAAATGTGTCTCTGACAGCATCAGAATCCTAACTTTTAAAGTAGGGTCATAGATTGGGTTTTTCCTCAGCGTAATGCTTATTTAAAGGCAAAATTATATTTAAAAAAAAAGGTATAATAAAAGTCACATGTGAAAGCTTCAGCTGAACACAAACTGCTGCAACAAACTGTCACGTTTTTTCACAAGAGCGTCAAACTCATCCAAGTTGAGGTGAAAGCGTGTACCGACTGCATCTCTGGCCGCTGTGGCAGCATTCGCGAACGGACACCAACCCTTAGAAGTCTGATAAATGATTCATGCTTGAATCGCTTCTCAGATTCAAATGATTTGGGGTAAAAAAAATTTCCAAACCGTACTATTTCGAGAGGGAATCCTTTCTCGAAATAGTTTATACTATCAACAGCTGCAGTGCTTCTCAACAAGTAAGTTTTTATGGTCATTAATTTTTGAAGCATTTAACAATCTATGAACCTACTTTTAATACAGGACTGGTAAAAAAAAAAAAAATTTGATTAAAAAAAACCCGGAGTTCTGGGTTAATTTTAAAGAAAAAGTGGAAAAAAAAAAAAAAAATTACTTTCACTCTGACTGCTCGTAGCTTATCAATTTCATACCAGTACCAATCATCCAGAAAAGATATTTCCCTCTGAAATACTGCCTGCCTTCACCAATAAAATATTTTATTTATTTACATATATTTTTTACAACTTGGATTCAGGGACCTGATTCTCTATTGTACCGTTTCTCTATTGTACCGTTTCTCTATTGTACCGTTTACCACCTTTTAAACTTTTTTATATTGGTATGTTTTTATGTTAAAGGCCAAAGAAATTTACCATGCAGGGACAATAAAGTTTGTATTGTATTGTAAATTGTAAAACATCAAACAGATGAAAAGCCGCCCATAGCAAAAGCTAGAACCAAGTTGCATGAAAGAACTACAACAAAAGAAGGATCAATAGAATATATGAAACAGCGAAAAAATAGGGGATGGTGGTCGTTGGTCATGGATTCCTTGAAACCTACTGCTAATGAACGAGAGCCCTAATGTCTGACTAGGCGTGCCCTATTGTCTGGCTATTTGAAGACCCCTCCCTCCCCCAAAAGGAAAAAAAAATCACTGTAGCATAGATCGATCAAAATAAGACCAATAGGAATCCTAACACATTTACAAAACTTACAAAATTGATTTACACTCCAAACTCTTCTCAGTTCTCATACATATACAGCCTAAAATGGAGTTTGTATCCTCAAGTGATCACCATAATAACCTTCTCACATACTCGAGCTATACTTTACAAATAGTACCATTCCGTGCCAATAAACTGTTACAACTACAATATCTGAATAACTCCCAATTACTCCAAGGGATGAGCTCCTCAGTTCCCTACAGTTTACACCAACAGACAGTTTTTTTTGCTTCGCATGGTGAGAGTGTGGATTCCTCAATCCATACATCTCCAGGCAAGCCACTCTGATGAATGACACTGAACCAACGACGGAAACCCCTCCCCTGTCCCTAATGACTACCTGATACCCGCTGAGTGTAAGCAGACTCCGCAGAGGAGAAACCCCCATGTCACGATGTCACGGCCACGCTGCGAGCTCTCTCTCCTTTACAGATCCACATTTCATCCTCAAGTACAAGAGCAGACAGCTCAGTGATTCAACTACCATGGTAACACGGTCTAGGCATGCGGGATGAATTAAGGGGCAAGGACTCTCCGACTCTGGGCTTGCCAGAGACAGTCTGTGGCTCTTGCGCACGCCCGTTAAAATGTGGTGGTAATAATGCTAAGGTGTAACAATGGAACCGATGGCATAGCTAGCGCTACCAATAAACCAACTCTCTTAAACTCGAGACAATGAACCGCTGAGAATATTGGCACGATCTCTTTGTTTGTATGCATTCTTACTCCCTTTGAATCAAATATCAAGTAACAAACCACAAGAGAAACTGACCGGATAAACTCTAAATAATTTCGGGTCGAACATAGAAAAATTGACTAGAGTGGAGCTTGACCTGCAGCTTCCGGATTAACAAGCCAGCGCTCTACCAACTGAGCTATCTAGCCCTAACGTTGGCGGTATCCCTATTTTGTCAATATCTTTGTTCGGGGGTGCCAGTCAGAAGCCATTCAACTTGTAACTGCCATGTAGCCAGGGATCGCACCCAAGTCTATGATACAACCTGGGAAGCAGCAGCAGAGGGATCACTTTTAAGGGGATGCGACTTTTTATGCCAAATATCAAGAACGGAAAACTGACTGAGTAAATTTTAAAGAAATTTGGGTTGACCAAATTTTGGGTTGTACAAGGTGCAGTATCATAACATTTGACAAGACTATGCTACATACACCAGTAGTTCTACCGGTAGAATAAACTCTCTTCTTTTAATCAAGACAGTCCACAGCATTGGTAAAAAGGGTGAGGGTGCTTCCTCTGGCATGCTTTCTCTCTACAATCAAGATAAGGTTTGGCATTGGAAAACATTACTGATGACATTGGGTCCTTTTCACATTGCAACTTGACAGTTACCAGGGCTGAGAGTCATTGCTGACAACAAGGGTATGAAACTTAATCCGCATTTTCGGAGGCAAGTTGAAATGATGGCGTGTCAACCTTTTTGAATAACCCCTTGGAGTTAGAAAACTCCACGGAGCTTCTGGGAACAGGGCTCTCAGCACTAGAGAAGTACGATCAAAGAGCGTGGGTTCCTTTAAATCTGAAGAAAATAACAGCTACTTCGTTTACAAGGCAGACATTAAAACATCCGAGTTCAGATTAAAGTCTGAAATTTCTCATCAACAAGTAAAAAAAAAACTACAAAAAAAACCAAAACAAAAAACCCAAACGGACAAACTCCACACCAGAAAGACTTTGAAAGGGAAACGAATGCAGTCTGATATGCAGTTAACAAACTCTGATGAGTGAACACGTTTGAAATCTTCACACCGGCTGAATGACTGCACTTGACATCAGGACAATAAAAACTATTGCCCATTTGACACATCCCATGAGGGAAAAACAGCAACTGATTTCTAATTCCTCGTCATTAATCTTCATGAATAAGGGGGGGGGGGTAACTCTCATCTCTCCATTGGTAACCGCGTTAAGCCTAGTTATTCCCTCGGGTATTCTTGCCATTTATTCTGATCCCATTATATCCTGTTTGTTCAAGCCAATTAAATGAGCGGCACTTTTTTTTGCTGTAGTTTGTTAAATTCAGCTCATGGTGATCTCCGTTTGGGAATGTTAAAGAGCAGAGTAAGGATAGGCCTTCTCACTTTACCTTTTTAAACAAACAGAAAAAACAAAGTTTTCAATTGAGCGCGTACAATCAAGTTTTATTAAACGTACACACAGATCCTTTTCATTTGATTGGTGGAACATGTGTCACGTGTCATCCTTTACACTAACATGTATACTGCTGCAATGCTCCCAAATTAAATTCAGGAGCCATATCAGGACGCTGCGCAGCGTTGTTTCAAAAATAATCGTACCCCGCCAGTTCGTCTCAAGGAGGCAAGGTCATGTTGCGGCGGACAAGGTTGGTACATTGTATCTTCATGGAGTTGTCTGAGTTGATTGGAAAACTGTTGTTAGAATTTTCAGTGTGTGGGGTGGACGAGTTTCTGTGTCTATTTTGTGTTTATTATGAAAAACATATTCAAATGACAAGGATCTAGGGTTTGGATTTGTGAGTTATATAAAACAAACATTGAATGTATTTTGTTTACGCGTATTGTTGCGGAATGTAATCACTTGCTAAAATATGGTTTTTTCAATTTTACTTGGCTTTTACTCACAAAATGGAATAGTCCAGATTTTATCTTATGAGGATTATATTCTCGACAATGCATCCAGTATTTGTATAGGATGTATGTTAAAAGTTACAGGTTGATTGCTGTTTACACAATGTATTCAAAGAATTTGAGCACACCAGTAGCAGTTGTTTTGCTGAGAGTACCCTGCCATACCTTATCTTGATTCAAAGGGAGTAAGCATACCATCAGTTTCAACTGTTTTGAAATACCAATTTTTTGTTTCGAAAAAACTAAATAAAATCTGCAGCAGGCGATGGTCAATTATTGTTTTGGAAAAGATGGTATAAGAATTTAGTCATGTACACCCACTCGATCCCGGCATCGTACCTCTATTATTCTACGTGTTGGTACTGCTGACCCAGAAAGGAGTTTCAGGAAGCTAGTTATAGGGTGCAAATTAGTAGGTATCCCTACTAACCCCCCCCCCCCTGAACCCTCGGTCACTCTATTCTGGGCACTCACCCCTACACGGGCACTTGTTGGTTCAATGTGCGTCAATGTTCACGTGCTGTCATAGAGGGGAAAGGATATTAAATGGGGGGGGGGGTCAATGGCAAAGAAGGCGGCTGCAGTTGGATCAGGTTAACAAGAGCTTCCCGTTGAGAACTTTCCTGAGTGTTAAGGTTACATATTGGAATAGATGCATACTTTCACAAAAACTGCTTAGCGCAGAATCAAGCAGGTGGGGGACTTGCTTATGAAGGAATGATTTCTGTCGACCATCAAAGTGTCAACTAGAGAAGTACGGTGGCAAGCCACTTAGTCTTTCATAAGTGTTCTGGGTTCTTTTACGCGTGTGTCACACAACACAGGGGGGGCCTGTGGCTTTACGTCCCATCCAAAGGCAGAAACAATTATGGTGAAGTTCCTTGCTAAAGGACACAGGTGCCACGATGGGGATTTGAACCCACACTCTGCTGCCGACAGTACCAGAACTTGAGTACAGTGAACTAGATCACTAGGTCACAACACTCCAATGTGTAAACAAAGTTCTGCCGTTTGCATTGCTGTGACGTGTCTTATGCAAGTTAGCGTTACTTACGTGGGTGTGGTTGATGGACAGTTACTATGAACAAGGGAGTGAAGGAGGGGGGGGTCCTAATGGATTGGTTTTGTAATTTTGTATTACATGGTTGAACATTCATGTAGCAAAAACAATTTAAAAATAAAATATTCATGAGGCAAAACAGATGGTGACGACGGGAAAAAAGTGATTTGATTATGAAAAAAATATCTAGTAAAAAAACCTGAGGACCAGTAAATATTCTCTCTATGGTCTGTCCAGCTAGTTCAGTATTAAAAATTATCCATAGTATGAGATTCGCAAGGGTGAACAAGCTGACGGACTTAGTGAAACAACAAAACTAACTGTCCCTGCTAACCGGTCTTTGAAAAAGTTAAGGTATTTGTTTTCCATTTTAGGTTTTGCCAGCCGTATATATACATGTATATGTAGGTGCACTGCGCACATTTCAACAACAGAGAAAGATCAAACTATCTGCACGCAAAACTTCTCATGATAAGATTTTCTTGATTAGAACCAGCTGGGTGTTTGCCAGACGGAGGGGGGGTTCATGACCTATATTTGACAGGTGTCAAGCACCTGTTTGCTCTACATCAGGTTTAATTGCCCAGGAACATGGTCAACAGCACTGATAAACCCCCCCCCCCCCCACCCCAGCCTCTGCTTCCCTTTAGAACCTAGCGCCGGACCTAGCAGCATTGATACCCAACTGTTAAGCCAAGATATCTTAAAGGGAATGTCATCTACTTGTACACCTTTGGAAAAACAATATTTACATAGTGTCCAAAAATAGTGGATGCATGCGAGTGCATTGCCCCATAATGAAAAACCAGATTTCAGAGTACATTCTCCGATGATGTACAAAATGAAATGCTCGTTATATTTGTTAAATGTCACTCACACATAGATCCTTGTCACTTGAAAATGTTTAACAATAAACACAACAAATGAGACTCGGGAAAACTCATCCAACACTCCAAAAACTAAAGAAAAAAGAAGAAGAAGAAGAAAAAACACCACGGGGACAACTCCATGTAGACACCAACCTTGTCCGGCCAGACACAGCCTTGTCTTGTTAAGACGAAAGAGTGGGATCTAATGTTTTGGGAATGATGCTGAGAACTAAGCGCCGAAAATCAATACACATTGCCCTATATTTATTTCCACTTACGATGGTTACGGCGGTCGTACGCCGTGGTAATAAATGCATGGCAAAAAAAAAAAGATGACACGTGACGCGTGATCTACCAATCAAATAACCAGGATCTATGTGTATAATGTACAAATATTGGAAATCTGGACTATTCTATTTGATGAGGCGAAGCTGAGTTAAATGGAAAAGCCAGTGATTATATTCTGCGACAATGCACAAATGAAATGCATTCAATATTTGTTGGAACCTCACCCACCAACACCTTCAAAAATGAAGGCTTAGTTTACAGATAAAGCAGACGGCAGCCAAGAGGCAGTCTCAGAGTATCGAAGAACATTACAACTTATTTTCCTTTTAAAGATTACTGCATACAGATATTGGACATCCCCATGGCAACCTCCGTCTCAATCTCACTACTTACCGCTCGTTCCCTTGGGACATGGCTGTGTGCTCAGCTTCCCGGACTGTGTACGAGGCCAATTAACTCCCCTCTGGTTGGTGGCAGCACAGAAGTCAAGGTTCATCGTGGTAGTTTCTGAAAGACAAAGATAAGAACAACTGCCCTAAACAACAAACATTTCTGACATCTTGGATAAGATAAGAAAATGTTTTTCTTTATATTTTAAAGAGGAGTAGCACTGGTCACTAAACTTGTACAAGTTGTTTCTTCTCTCAGTTTGAGTTAAATTTTTTAAAAGTACAATAATGAGTACAACCACAATGGAACATCCCAACACAATAACAAAAACTTTGATTAATGAAAAATACTTGTAAAAAACGGCCACAAACCCAGATATGAGCTCCCAATACAATGTATCGAAAGTACATACATTTTTCAAAGTGACACTTGCAAAGCATGGTTTTATCCTCAGAAATACATAAATAACGCAAACATTTGTTTTTCTGTACTTTCTTTTCTTCAAATACATGTAGAGCTCCTCCCTTCAATAGTCACGCTCAAACAGCGCCCTCACTGAGGTCAAATGGAGACCTCTGATTGGCTGAGAGTAGTGAACTGTGCATAAATTCCCACTGTTTGACCCCAGCGATGGAGGCCCATGAAAGGGGCCTATAAGTAATACATTTCAAACAAACGTCGACCCTCAATGTGAACTATGAAAAGTCTGGGTGCAAAACGACCGTAGTGCATTTTGCTGACCGATTGGTTACCGTCCACTGTATTGCGATTCAGCACTAACAGGGCTTCTGTACACTTGCAGCTCCGTGAAACTCAGTGAACCTGCCCAACTGTGGCTGTAGACCCGTAAAGCACCCTCTACCGGTGAACCACTGAGCTGTGTGCAGTAACAAGTAACCGATCAGGCTATAAAATATGGTGAAACCGCAATTGGGCAGGTTCATTGATCAGAGAGCTGCATGCGTACAGAATGCTTCTCTATCGGTGGATCCCTGCACAGTGTATAGTAACCTATTGGGCAGCAAGGACGCCTGGCATGGAGAATAAACTATGACCCAGGAAATGAACAAACCTATGACTTCTTCCTTTGTAGTCGGTGACATCGTTGTGGCCGGCGCCGTCGTTGTCATCATCTTGGTTGTGACCTCAAGGGTCGTCGTTGGGGCGGGCTCAGTAACGACTGTTGTCACCAGACGCGTTGTTGGCGCACTCGTGGGAATGGTGGTCACCTCGGGCGCTTGGGTCGTAGGTGGTGCGGTGGTCTCTTCCACCGCTGGTGAGAAAAAAAGTTGCAACGTCAAAGTTTTACATAACCATTCTACAGGCTGCATCCCGTTCGGAATGCAGTGCAAATTGGTTGAGACAACTCGGTTTCAGCTTACTGACCAAAGCATTGTATTTCTCATCATGTACGTAATTGGTAAGTTGTTACAAACAAAACCTCAGCCACCCTTGTCAACAACACACCTTTTCTTGCAATAGCCAACAATGAAAATGACCAGACAAGACTTTGTAAAAATAAATAAATTGTTATATCTCAATATGTACATGTAATTCACTTGCTCAGAACACATTTTTTTTTTTTCTAAGGAGGAAGGGGGGGGGGGATGATTTTTTGTTGTTATCGGGTGGAGTTTCTTTCAAAGGCCTGAAACAGACAGGGTTTAAGTGGTTGGGGAATCATCAGAATATTTACCGATGATGGGGCGATCTGCAATTGTGACAAGATAATAAATCCTTGTGTCTCCTGTGATAAATAGTACACGAACAGGCACAGAAACAAATAAGTCAAAGAAAATAGCACGAGACAGAAACAAAAATGACCACAAACTGGGTTACATGCAAAATCCTACGGGTAGAATAACACTATGAATAGAGCTGAACTCCAGTTTTGTTGTTGTACATTTTGAGTATTTTTAGTTAAAAAAAAACCCCCAAAAAACTCTACTACCCTAACTGGTTTTTACTCCAGGAGAAAAGAAAACTTATATCTTTGGATGAAAATGCTAATCTGTACATATTACTTGTTTCAGAAATGAGGAGATACTCCCAAAAATCTCCACTGAAAATATGTAGAGCAGATAAAGTTGCAAGAATAGTGTGTAATAAACACACTGAATCATTTACTTTTTGTTCTCACACAAAAGAGGAACAGATTTGACTGTGCAGTGGACAAAACTGAAATCAAAACCCTACACTGTCCTAGCATTATGACACACACATCTACACAGTGTACATGTGTATGTCCTCGCTCATAACAATCACTGTTAAATTGGTTAGGATGAAAATGACGAGTGGTTTTTTCGTGCATGCAAAGCGTTATTAGAAATGGTGGTTAGCCACTGGACTCAACCCAGGCAAACTCATTCTGCTTTTTGTATCAAACATTTTCTTTTACAGGACCTTCAGCTATAGAAAACAAAACAAAACATCTTTTAGCACAACTTTCATAGGCCTACCCTTTGCCTAATTGACTTGGAGGTCAGTTAAACCCAAATATTTTTGTGATTATACTAACTTGTCTTGGGGGGATTTCATATTATCACAACCCTCTAGATGAAGTACGAAAAATCTTCACATGAAAAGTTGTCACCAACCTCCTTTTTGGGGTTTCCGTTTCATTTCATTGGATATTTTGTTTTGTTTCGCTATAGTGTTCACAGTTTCCTTTCGATAACCACCATACTTTAATCATAGAGAATTCAGAACGTTTCATGAATTTATTTTCTAAGTCTATTACACTTGGACAACTAACGACCAGGGGGTGTACTGACCAAAGAGGTGCAGGTGTGTAACACCTCTTCAATACATTTTCTCGGTTGGCATTTTGAGCCCAAGTCGGCAGATGAAGCACCAAGTTAAGAAGAACAATGGCACTCAGACTAAAATTCAGTCACTTTGCTGATAAAAAAAATATTTATTTTCCCCTTATAATACGAAATAAATTAATAATCACTTGGGAGGTTAATCATCCTTACTCCCATCTGAGAAGCTGAATTCTAAGGGCGTGGCTACAACGTGTTTGAGTCGCAGGCGTGCAAGGGCGCCTTAGGCAGCCAGCCACATCAACCCCTGTTTACCACGGAGCACAGCCAGAGATCATAAGTGTTTTTGTTTTTTTCAAGGACCCGAGAAATGCCCTGGTGTCATAGGAGAGAACCAATGCATAACTCCAAGGTCCGGGCAGGGAATCCGATCACGGCCAGAGTGGTGAGAGGCGAGTGCCTTACGCACCAGCCTCCCATGCCACCTTAAAGCACACTAACTTGCCAAAGAAAAAAAAAAATGAAAGTAAGCAAAATGGCTTCCATACTCCCTCTCAAAGAAAAATGCCCTTGCTATGCCCAGAAACAGGCTACCTTACGACCAGAACCAGGCTACCTTACCCCCAGAACCAGGCTACCTTACACCCAGAACCAGGCTACCTTACGCCCAGAAACAGGCTACCTTACGCCCAGAACCAGGCTACTTTATGCCCAGAAACAGGCTACCTTACACCCAGAACCAGGCTACCCTATGCCCAGAACCAAGCTACTTTACACCCAGAACCAGGCTACCTTATGCCCAGAACCAGGCTACCTTATGCCCCGAATCACACTACCTTGTGCCCAAGACCAGGCTTCCTGACGCCTAGAACCACACTACCTTTTAAATTTTCTCCTTCCTCTGATTTTTCCACACCCCATAATCCTAAACATATGGGTTTTTTTCTTCTTCAAACAAACAAACAAACAAACAAAGTTGGAAAGTGAACTGAAGGTGTTTTCTCCTACCCATCACCAATGAACTGTATACCACTGAAGCCAGGGCGACGGTACTTACTGGGCGGGATGATGCACTCAAATTGAACCTCCAAGTATTTGAAGGTGCCCGGACAGGGGTTGCCAAAGACTCCATTGTTGGCCTTTATAGAGCAGGCAGATCGATAGTTACATCTGAGATGGAGAAGAGTTAGAAACACAAGAACATGCAATGAACACTAAACATGATGGCGATTGTAATGCAAATGGATTCAATCAGCAGGCACTTCCAAGTTAAAAACTACTCTCATAATGTTTGTTTGTTTGTTGGGGGTTTTGGGGTGTTGGGAGTGTTTGTTTGTTTGTTTTGGGGTGTTTGTTTGTTTGTTTGTTGGGGGTGTTTGGGTGTTTGTTTGTGTGTTTTTTGTTTTGTTTTTCCAAAAACAATCAATACCTAGATTTCTGAATTAAACAACTTGAGGAACATTCAAATGGTATTCACCACATGGGGTCATAACGAATGCAAATCTTGCTAAGAGATTTGCATTTGTCCAAAAAGTTGTTGAAACTTTTGTACACATTATCAGGATGTGTTCATACTCAAGTGTCAAATGCCAACACAAAGAGATGTTGTGATGTATAAAAAAAAACTGAGACTTGCGGCTGAAACATTCCAAAAGGTTGGGCAGAGTTCAACTGGTGCAAAAACCCCCAGGGTGAACCTATGATGTCACCAAATTCCCTCTGCATTCACCTTTGGCACTGGAGTACAAACTGGCTTTTCGGCTTGCATCACTTCGCAACTGTACACAAAATTTTGTATTCTTAAGTACACAAGTTGGGACAGATATTCTATCTTGTAGCATTGCCCTTTGGAGCAAATACAGTGAAAGGTTACCATGGAAATGCTCAAAAGGGCAACAAATACAAGAGAATTCAGGTCAAAGGGAAATTTCAAAATTTGAAATTGTGCACTCTTGTGATTGTAGTCAACTATCATTAACATTATAGCATTCATAAGTTCAACATGTAAGTGTACATGTACAACTACAGAGAAGTTAAAAAACACTGAAAATGATGGAGGGACACACTTTATGACTCAGGCCACAAACAGCACAAACAACATTCGTTAAACTTGATGAATTATTCATGAGATCACACAGCGTTACACAACAGTGATTTTTTAATGAGGGTTAACGAGGTATAGATTGAAGTAGTAAAAACACATGATTGGTTATAAATACACAAACACACTCGTAAATGGCAAGTTAGTTAGATGTGTATTTTAATTACAGCGCTAGTCACTCATCATGCAGCATTTTTAATTGTTTTAAAAACATTATTATTAATGAGCTTTCCTGTCAATGACTCTTTCATTCTAGGATCTAAAGCAAGCCTCCACAGGCTCGGGTGATTATACAATAGGGCCATGCACTGTTGCAGGAAGTGCCGTATACTTACGCTTTGGAACACAACGGAGCTTCACCTCTAAGAACTTAAAAGTCTCAGGGCAGGGGTCCCCAAAGACGTCAACATTTACGGGAATCGTACATTGAGTCCAATTATTACAGCTACAGAGGGTATTAAAGACATCGGTGAGGGTCAAAATGGTAGTGAGAGGTTTTGTGGGGTTTTCGAGTGAGAGGGTCACTACTGTGAGAAAAGTACCACAGCCAGATACTGGACTATGGTGGTAAAAACCACCTCTCAAAAAGGAGGTTAAATGGAAGGTCATGGGGTTGAGAGGTACTTGGGGTTTTGAATGAAAGGGTGTGGTGGTGAGGATAATACCACGGCCCAAGCTGAGGCTATGGCAGTTAAAATAAACAATGGTGGGGAGGTCAAATGGAAGTTCATGGTGGTAAGAGGTACTTTGGGATTCGAATGGTGGTGAGGATGCCATAGTCAAATAAAATGCATTGTGTGGATTTGAATGAG
This sequence comes from Pisaster ochraceus, assembly GCA_010994315.2. Taxonomy (NCBI): domain Eukaryota; kingdom Metazoa; phylum Echinodermata; class Asteroidea; order Forcipulatida; family Asteriidae; genus Pisaster; species Pisaster ochraceus. The sequence continues at coordinate 5,846,753 of CM021538.1, read as the reverse complement.
AGGTTCATATTGTGAGGACATACATGTACCATGGCCAGATACTGGAATGTGGTGGTAAAAACTTTAAAAAGGGGGTCAAATGGAAGGTCATGGGGTGGAGATGTACTTGGGAATATGAATGGGAGGTTGTGGTTGTGAGGATAATGGCCAAATCCGAGGCTATGGTGGAAAAAGTAAAATGTACAAAAAGGTCAAATGGAAGGTCATGGTGGTAAGAAGCACTTTGGGATTCGAATGGAAGGTTACGATGGTGAGGATATCATAGTCAATAAAAATCATGAGGATAACATGTAAAATAGGGATGTCAAAGGTCATGATGGTGGTAAATACATGCCTCATTGAAGGTCAAAATAGCTTAACATTTTTCATATTATAACAGGACATTATGCGAGGTCGCAGTGGTGATGACACACTGTGCAAGGACTAGAGGGTGGAAAGTGAAGGATCAAGATGGTGATAGTAGGGTCATAAAACAATTAAGTGGGTGCCAATTTGGAGGCCGTGTGGTAGCAGCTAAAATGAAAAGAAGTGTTGATGGTCAAATTAAGACAAATGGAGAAGATGGAGATCACATGAACCATGAAGTGATTACATAATGACAAGAGGGAACTGTGTTGATGCCTGGCACCAATGTCACAAGCAGCTGCTGTATGCCACGCTCTCCATTTTTTGGGAGTCAACTTGCACGTAGAAGTATAAACACCGCGTTGCATAAAATGTGCTCATCAACACAAAGGACATTGACCCCCAAACTGATGCGCCCAAGATGATGACATCAGGGCCCAATTTCATGGCTCTGCCTACCATCGAAGTCTGCGCTTGCCATCACCATTCTCCGCTTACTGCGCAAGCACCGAAATTCTGCGCTAGCTGTCTTAGCAAAGAATGCCTAGTAGTGTGGAGTACGCACGCGCACAAAAACAAAAATCCCCAGCTAACCTGTGAAATACACTTGAAGTAAGCGCGGAATTCCCTGCTTCGATCCCTAAGCGCTGATTCTTCGCTTGAGGTAAGCAGAGCCATGAAATTGGGAATCGGTGAATTGGGCTCAAGTTGAAGGTGTTTCACGACCACCTCCTTTGCATGCATAATTTGCGATGTAGTATTTTTCAATCCATATATCTTATCAAGCGCTCATTGATAAATGTATGTATGGTGTTACCACAAGCCTTTAGTTTCCATATTGTCTTCCTATCCATGTCAAGTTTCAAAATTTTAACTCATAACTTTTGTTTCCAGACAAAATTGTCTGAAATCCATGCAAATTAGGATTGACACACGGCATGCACGAACGTGTAAATCACCGAGAGAACTGCGCATTTGTTCCACAGCCCCAGCCAAGTCACTGAATCAATTTTAACATATTCATTAAAAAACGCGCCAAAGATAAGATGTTTTTGAAGACAAAGTTCCTCATCAATCATTCGATTCAAAGACGATCAATTCAGAAGAAGAAGAAAAAAACAAGTGCAAGTGCATAACAGACATGAAACAAACAGGGCCCAATTTCATAGAGCTGCTTAAGAACAAAAAGTAGCTAAGCACAACAAAATTGTGCTTACAAGAATAAGGTTACCAGCCAAACTACCATGTCACATGTACAGTTTGTGACTGGTATCAGCTCATTTCTGCTTAGCAGACAATCGTTAAGCAATATTTGCTGCTTTTAAGCAGCTCTATGAAATTGGGCCCAGATGAGAAGTGTAGTATATATCCTGTTTGTAAGTACGGCGTAATTCCACTGTAAGCCACGCCCACCTCACACAAACTCAGGTCTGCCTGGAACCTCATCTTTGAGAGGGCAAGGCCATTTTCATTTTGCAAAGGCCACTTCCATCGGAAAATTGTAAAGTCTATGGGGAAACTTTTGAAGGGGCACCAAGGCAGAAGACCAGGGGCAATGGAGGTCATGACCTCTGTGTAACTCCAGGCCTGCAAAACTGGCTCCACTGGTTACCAGTATCAAAAAGGAGTTGCACTGAGCTCGTTTTTTCTTTGATTATAGTATGCAAGAAAAACTTTGGTTTTTACTTTTTGCTCTTTAAAGACTCAAAGTCTTCTCAGAATTTTAAGTTTCTGTCAGAAGAAATCTCTTTGAACGATAATTTTGTTGAATTTTTTATTTATTTATTTATTTATTTATTTATTTATTTATTTTTTTTGGGGGGGTAAAATTACACAAATGCGTGCCATCTTTGGAACTAGAGGTAGTGAAAACTTTGGGCATGCAACAGATATGCGCGTGTGACGCAATAACTTACCAACAGGATAACACAATTAATGTTGTGGAGTGAGATTTATCAGTGAAATGATAATGAAAAGAAGACAAAGTCATCGTTGTTGTTTTTTTGTTTTTGTTTACCCACATTGGGCCCCCCCCCCTCTCCCCCGAGAACTCTATTTTGGCTATCAATCATTATTTTATTTAACTCATTTAAAGCGTGTGTACAACATTGGTAATCGTCAAAGACCAGTATCTGCACTTCTACGCGACCAATACATACATGAAATAACAAACCTGTGAAATTGGATTCAAAGAAAAAATACTGAAAACAAAAAACCTGTTACATATGTTTTCACCGTTTTCAAACGTCGGGTTTTGGTCTTGTGAGATCAAAACTAATTACTAATTTCTTAAAAAACTATAGCGTTTTCAAGGAAATAATATTTCAAAAGGAAGTTTTCCACCATGACCATCTTTATAGGCCTACCATAAAGTTATGTGGAAATCTATGAACATTTATAAATTTCAATCTTACCAATGTTGTTACACACTTTTTAAGTTTGCAAAAGGGGCGACTGTAGTTTAATTAGAAAGTTGGAATGTTTCATGGGAGCACTGTTCTCATGAATACAGAGGCTTTGGGGAACTGAACCCGTCCTCTAGGGTTTCGATGTAACTCGAGACCAGGGTCCAATTTCAGGGCGTTATTTACCGTGGACTTGTGCGCTTAGATGTGTACTTCGCCGAGTAAAGCACATGATTCTGTGGGCGGTACAGAATTCCGCAGTAAGCAGCACCATGAAACGGGCCAGATTAAGTTCATTGAAAGTGAATCAAGGTTCGCAAACGTTTGAGTCAATTTCATTTTCAATATAACTTTATTTTATTTTCATTTCGTTTTGGTTTATTTGTACATGCAGCAATCACCACAATTCTTGTTTATTTTTTCCCTCTATGTGTAATAATTGCTGGCTAAGTTGGGGGGGG
>CM021538.1:5706283-5720498 GCA_010994315.2 Pisaster ochraceus | reverse complement strand
ACATAAATATTTGTGATTTGGGGCACAAATCGTCAATATTTACGTAAATATTCATGATTTGGCCCTTAGCCTAAAATTTGTACGTGAATATTTACGTGAATATTTGCGAATCGGGGCAAAAAAACGCGAATATGTACGCAAATATTCGCGTAAATATATATATTTGATGTCCCTTCAGGGCCATCATAATGATTGTTTCAATATTCATAAATAGTTGAACATTTTACTACTTCCCCTTATTGTGTGTTTTTGTTTTCATTGTTTTAGCCGTCGTTCGGTCAACAGTGTAAGACTTGCCATATCATGATCAAACCGCACACGGTAGAGAAGCTGAAGTGTTCCAAGTGCGAGTTAACAACCGACCTGTGTAACTGCGACCTGGACGTCCGTCATGTTGACCCTAAGAAGCCGCACCGCAGTGACCTGTGCGAGCGGTGCAAGAGAGGAGATCCGTGCACCTCTCGATAAGAAGAGCATCTACACCCAATGCCCAGTTAAAAGCACCAATCTAGTAATGCAGTCGCCACAAATTTCAAAACCTTCAGATAAATGGAGGACTCACTGTACGAATCCTAAGGGAATTATTTATTCCCCGTCATGCATGATTTCAGTGCAAACATTTTTTTTTTAGCGAGACAAGATTACTTTGAAGTGTTATTAAAAACATCGTCTTATTATTCTACGAGCTTGGCCCAACTGCATGTTTCTGCATGCTTATCGCAGGGGAAAAAATGTGTATACTAAACAAAATAGAAGAAAACGAAGAAGAAGAAAAAACAAAAACATTCAAAAGCAAAAACGCCTCAACGTGGTAGCCTTTTTCGCCGGTGGATACTGCAAGCATCCCCCATATTATGTTTTTGCTTGTAATTGTGGAAACTACACAGCTAGAAAAAAGAAATGTCGGCGCTATTAACACATGTAAGCGGAAATGAGGAACATTGGCATAGAATTTTGCGGTAAGCAGAGCCATTAAATCGGTTCCTGCTTTGTGTGGTAGTCAGCGGCTAGAAGGCCTGCATTGGAGGCCTTCGAAAAGTTTTGTTGGGAATAGTTTATTAGATTTGGTAGAAATAAACTATTGTATGCGGGCATTAACATATTATATTTGTATACAAAGGTGCAGTTTCAAAGATGTAAGTTTGATTTGAAATTTATGAGCAATTTATTACAACATAGTGCGCCACCAAACGTTTGCCACAAAGACGTAAATAAGGTGATCAATCGTTTAGTGTTTTACCCGCCGGGTTGACTTCACACGTAGGCCCCCGAGGTTCAAGACAGACACCTGTCTTACTGACCTATTTCATTGGCTTTGCATGTACTGACGTAACCTTTCTGACAGCAGGGCCCAATTTCACACAGCTGCTTACTACGGCTGATTTTGTGTATAATGCGCAATTTCCATTTCATAGCGTTGCAAACCGTAAGCACGCGAAAAGGCAAGCAAATACTAACCTTCCGGTGTTTACTGTATGAAAATGAATGACGTAACAATGCAAATCAATGGTGAACGCGCAAAATGGCTGCCTAATATTCTTGCTAACCTGTGGAATACGCTTACTCTTAAGCAAATGTTTTCTGCTATAGTTAGCACGAAACTTCGCTTACCGCTAAGCAGCGCTATGAAATTGGGCCCTTATGGTTATATATTAAAACATATATATATATCTGCATTATCCACCGCATTTAGGAGTTTGACTATAAAAACCCGCAATCCTTTGTGGACGAACATGCTAATCAAAATAAAATGTAATCATAATAGTATTAATAATATTTGAAGGTAATATTAATGCAAATTTAACCACCGTTTAACATGTTTACCCAGAATTGCATTGTAAAATTGGTTTGAGCAAAACACTCGAACCTCAAAACAGTAATTGCCACCCCGTGAAAAAAAACGTTGTACCTAAACTTTGGCCCTCTGTCAAGCTTGGTAGGCTGTTGATTATTTTTGCTTTTATGCCTCATTCTAGTGTAAGATATTTTGCCAGCATAATTTTATGTCAATCCTTAACACTGTGTAATGTAATCTTAAAACCAATGACATTACGATGACGTCACTAATTGTACACTGTGGCAACGACAACTTGATTCTTCTGTTTCTACGCAAATTGTGTTGACAAATAAACTAAAGTGAATTTTTACAACTGCTTTACAAAGTGCCGGGTCAGATTCGATCGGATGTTGTACTCATTTCCGGGTTAACATAACCTGTATTTCGGGTCATCATGACCCTGACTCTATAAAAGCAACCCACGCGAATACTGACAAGGTTTTACGGTAACGTTGACCCATGAACGAGTCACACTGATCCAGACCAAACGAACCATTTTCTGGTTAATAAGGACCCAACTTCTAACTCATGAAGTGACGACTCGTCGTGTCCAACCCAGTCACATCAGAGAAATAAAAGTATTTAAATCATAAATTGAAATGATCCTCCCACACACACCTACTTTCGCACAGTGTAATTGTAAGATTATTTAAGATAAAAACAATCTCAATAATGATCATTTGGATGCCAAGTCTTCGAACGTAATCAAATGGTTCGGTTCCAGTCATCATAGGCCAACACGCTAAAAACAACTTTGCAAGAACTTTTATTTAACAGGAAGTCATTGCAACTCGTTTAAGTTTTTATTGATTTATTGACAAGAAAGCAAATGGCGTTATTATAGTTCCGTGAATGTGTTTTCCCGTCTTTCCGATCCCAATCGCACTTTGCACTTTAGCTTGTTTTATGTATTTATAATGATTTGATATTTGAATAAAAATAATTATTGCTGTTTTGCTTGAATACAATACCAAATGTGTGCCGTGTCTCAGTGAAAAACAAGTCAAAATTATACATCGCGCGCTGAGATCCCTGTCTTTTGATTCGTTGAATACGCATCACGTGACATACTTGATTTTGCCAAGTGAAATCTGGCTTTTCTGTTTCACACGGCTTCGTCTCGTGAAATGGAATAGTCCAGGTTTCACCTCGCGATTATATTCTGCGACAATGCACTCACATGCAATCAATATTTGTGTAATCGATCATGATATCAATATCTAAGCCCCACCCTCTTCAACCCACCTACAAGCAAAAACTGTGAGTTGGGTAGAATGGCATAGACCTGTACTGCAATATTATGTAAAAGTTGTATTTGTTTATTTTATTTTTCATATTTAACAAGCAGAGGCCGTCCAGGGAAAGGCAAAAGTCAAAAATCTGTCATCGAAAAAGATGTGCCCACCCGGACCTTGCTCATTTAAAAGAGTAAAAATGTATATACTATAATACACAGAAATCTAAAATTGTAGTGAAAAGTAAAACAAAAGATGGCAAGTAAAAGAATTACTAAAATGTATATAGGCCTGTACAACAACCACCGTAACTAAGACCCCCAATTGTCAAATATAAGCAGAAACATCAACCAGACGAGATGAAATGGGATTTTTTTTTTTTATAAATAAAATAAAAATGGATACAGATGCAAAAAGGAAAGATCGAGGCCCGATTGAAGCACAATGAGACTAGAAACCTAAATTAATAAAGAGCCGAACCAAATGAACTTAGCTTCCTAGATCATCTCTCAAGATGGAACGAAACGTCTGGAATGACTCAAGAACCAACGAGTTTCAAAAGCGATGAAATCCATTATGAGACATTGCTAAGGCTTCCCAACATAAACACATGGATAAGGAATAAGTAACTACACGTATTACAAGTAAACTTGTGGGTTCAACCATGTGTACACATCTCTTTTGGGAGGAGTGTTGGCTCTGAAAAGAACCGGTGTGGTCTCGACGTTTCGAACGGTATACTCTAGTCGACTTCAGGAGAATATGTACCAATATAACTTTGGATATGTGCTCAAAATAGTTTTGAGGTATAGACTACAGTAAGCATTGCAATAAAGATAATTTGTTTCATGACCAAACCAGAGTTTCATGATCAAATAAGTGTACAATCCTTCAGCTATAACATTTCTCCTGAAAGTCGAGAAAATAGCAACAGCCCCTGTATCCGCAACCTCCCCCCCAAAAAAAAAATAAATAAATAAATAAATAAAATAAAAAAAAATAGAAAGACAAGAAAAAAGAAAAGACAAAAGTAAAACAAACAAACAAACAAACAAACAAACACCCCAATAAACACAAAAATCACACGCAAGCAAAATTAAAATCACCATTGTTTATTTCGATTGTATCGGTGGCATTCTTGGCGTGCATAAAAAACCTGCAATCTGAAAAAACACTTAAAAGTTTCACAGGATGGAGGATTGAATGGAAACCGGATGGTAATTAATCAGACCTGACTCATTGCAATACAGGCTAATACACAGATAGTTTCTCTTACTGATTTGTTTTATTGTGTTATTTCTTCATTTGATGAACGTTTCACAGGATGGAGTGTTTAATGATGGAAACCGGATGGTAGTGACTAATTCACTCTTCCCAAAACAAATGGTGGTGAGTTACCCATTCAAGTTCCTGCGAGGATGGCGGCCATTATTTGAGACCACCGCTCATAGGCTTGGGCTTTCCGCTCAGGGACTGTCCGCCTGTTTTAGAGCCCCGTGCGTGCCGAATTGAGGTACCGTTTTCAAAAATTACCCAAATAGAGACCAAAACCGGAGCATAAGCCCCCAAAATGAACTAAATAGGCATTTCTTTCGTTTACAAACATTGACCGCCGCCATTTTGTATGAACGGTCTTGAGTAGCTAAAAAAGTATAAACTGGCTTCTTGGCAAAAATCTGCCCTTTTATTAGGCCTAAGCAAAATATTAAACCCTTTCTTATATGAAGTACAAAAGTTAACCGCTTGTTTTGACTAGTCTACATTTTATATGTTAGTATTGATGGGCAAATTGATAAATATTATTTGCCCAACTAATCATACAACTTTGGTATCATTTGCACTGAAGGCCGCCCGTACTTTAATTTGCCAACCAAGGTTGGCAAAACTGACGGCTGTGACGTTGCAAAAGAATGGTCTATGCATAGCTAAGGACCTTTGTCCTGAACCAATGTTGAATCAGAATACCTTGAATAAAGTTCATGAGTTCAGCCTACAAACAGTTATTATAAAGACGTCATCGTTTAGCTCCCCCTCTCCGGTTATACGACTAGGGACGAACATCACTTCATTAAAAGAAAAAGAAATTTCGAGTGAATATGTTTTCTTGGTATTTGGAACCAAGTCCGAGATTGTTCACTGGAACAATCGGGAACAAAAACACTACAAGCAATAGCAAATAAAGCCACGTCACTGGCTTAGGATCACAACCAATGATTATACAGCTCTATCAAATGTTGGAACGTGAAATACACATGAGTGCCATTTCAGCAATTACCTTTTGGGTTATATTATCATTGATAGCAATGGTCATTGTCTGCACCGCTGATCTATTGTTGCATCAGAAGAGTTGCCTCCTGAAATGGCGCCCAGTGGTGCACATTTCAAGTTTCGGCTCGAGTTATACCCATCTTGTGCCTTTAGCGCTCTTTAATCTTTGATCCAAGCCTAGCTTTAGGAGAGAAATCTCTTATACTGCCTGAGCGAAGCCTACACGATCGTTACCGAAGTCAAACTCGGCGTAATATCGTCCCAGGAAGACGTCACCAAGAATCCACAGAGGGCCAAAGGGCGGAGGGACGTCAGCAGGAGTAAAAGCGCTCATGCAGGAATTTGTTCCGGATGCGTCTGGCTGTGTGTATTCATAACAAAATAATTGTTTTATTTGTTTAGTTGGACGAACAAAGGAACATTAAGTCACAACCATTAGACTCTCCACGCATTTAACTTTATTTAAGATCACGTTTTTTTTCATTTGAGTTTTTCAAAATTTTAAGTTCACTTCATTATATTTTCAAAGCTTCGGGCTGGTTTACGCCCTCTTGCGTTCGTGCAATAATACCAAACACCTATCTCTCTATTCGGATGATTAATTACTTTGCTTGTTCTCTTTCAAGACCGTTGGGATGGGCTGAGCTTGTACAAAGTCTTGTTCAGGATGTAGTGATGCATGATGGGAACATTTGTACAAAGCAGTCGGCGCATTGCGCACAATCACAACATTTTATACACTGATAGAGCATGGAGGCCCCGTGGATAACGACGTTATCGAACAAAGGTAAGAAGAACATGTTGCAGTTGAGTCCCTAATATTAAAGGACGACAAGATGAAAGGATGTCCAAGGAAGACAAAGAATTATTTTCAATGGCTGTACACAAATGTTATTGATAGCCAAATTCTTTGTATAAAGAGGTGACCGGGGTTGTTAGGTCAGGGGGAATGGTCCAATGCACACGGGTATAATGTCAGCTTTTGGACGAGACGCTGGAACAGAACGAAACAATGTACCTACCTCCACAATAACATAGTCCTTCCATGAGAGTGGCATCTTAACCTGTGAGATGACGAACACTACGTCTGGGAGTTGGGATATCGTGTTGCAATCAAGCATGTACTGAGACAAAGAGATAGGGGGAGATGTTCTTTAAGATACAGTGTGGCACATTATTTAAAGAATGTGGCAGGCTTAATTTCATAAGCTGTTAATCAGAAACTGTTTGTAAAGTTCCAGGATGTTCTAATAATCTTCGAATAAGTTTGATACAGAGAGTTTCAGAAAGTTCTAGTACGCTCTAGCAAGTTACAGTAAGTTCTAGTAGTTTCAAATAAATTCTAGCAAATATTAGTAAGTTCTAGCAAGTTCTAGTAAGTTCTTGTAAGTTCAAGCAAATTCTAGCAAGTTCTAGTAAGTTCAAGCAAGTTCTAACAAATATTAGTAAGTTCTAGCAAATTCTAGTAAGTTCTACGTAGGTTCAGAGTAAATTAACATCATAATTCCAGTAAGCTAAAGTAGGCCCAAATTCCAATGAGCTATAGCTTTTCAATTAATATCTTAAGTTCGAATAGTAAATTCTAGTAGGTTTTATAAGTTTCAGTAACTTCAAGGGGATCCAACAAAGCTCTAGCAAGTTAAACAAATTATTTTATGGCACTAAAATACTAATGTTAGTTGCAACCGCTTTACGGGTCAGGTTGTCAATGTTAAGGTTTTGTCACACGTGGCAACTTTTACAGGCAACTTGGAGGCAACCAACTGCAGTGCATGGTACAGGGACACTTTGGTAGCACAGGAGTAATTTTTCAAACAATGTCTTATGATCCCCAAGAAAAATATATGAACAATGAATTGTGAATGTCTTTTCTTCATGGAGATTGCCTGGAACTGGTTGCCTGTAAATTGCCTCGTGTGACATGGCCCTTAGATGGTTATGAATTCACTATAAACGGTTGACAAGGTTGGAATATAAACATTATTCTTCGATATTGACAAAAAAGAATAAGGTTATTGTGAGCTACGGAGCAACAAATGAATGTGCAAAGGTCTTATAAGTCAGTTGTAAACTGCATTTCCGCATCAAACACACATGTTTTTAATAATTTCAATATTCAGAAAATCCATTGTAAAAGTCCATCCGTACTACTTAATGTCAAGAACTTTAAGCACGTAATCTACCATAGGCCAGGCCTACAACATAACACTCTACAAACGTCCGGGTCGGAATTGACCCACTTCTACTTCGGTATGACCCAGAATTTGCGTCAAAGTTGTAAAGAAATCACATTCTTAAAAATCAGCTTCTGGGTCAGCCTGACCCTGGAAATGGGTCAAGCCCCTCGGACCAGGAGTCCGGGTCAATTCTGATCCGGGTGTTTAAAACAAAACGGCAAGTATTCACAAGCTGACATTTTGTTGAAGATGGTGAAACACGTGCAAATAAAACAATAACCAAGTTGTTCACTCCATTCAGACGAATCATTTACATAACTTCTGAAAAGCTCCCCCGGTGTGCAATTTCTCTAGTTAAGGGTTACTCAATTTCACGCACCTGACCAGTTTGTGGGTTCCACTTTGCGCCGATGTAGTCATTGAGTTCCGTGCAGTCATTCGAAGGACACGTGATCAGTGACGTACCGGTGTCAGCTATGGCCTGGCATCCAGCTTCACACACGGACTTTCCTTTTATCGAAACCCTTTGTACAATGCACCATACCATGAATTTAGTCTAGTCTTTTAAGTTTACACAACTGGTACCCTTTTCAACTGTCCTGTGAACAAACGGACTGCATGTGCTGTATCAACATATAACACAAATAAATTATACCACTGATGTTTTGATGTAAGTTGTGTTGAACATGTATTTCACTGAGATTGTTTTTGCAACTTCAGTACAACAATAAGTTTCTTTACTGCAGCGTAATTTTCAAGAACCAAAAACACTCGCTCTGGCCGGAACATCAAAATCACCTGCTCTGGCGGGGAAATCAAAATCACTTGCGCTGGTGGGAAAATATGAGCTCAAAAATCGGAACAAAGCTACTGCTATTTTCGTCCTTTTACAGAAAGCAAATCTCAAAACCAAACCTCAATTCATTTTTACATATCAGCGAGGTGGTGCTAATAAATAAACAAAGAACAAAACAGTTCCGAAACTCCAAGGAAACTGCTAAATAATTATAAGGTTTTATGATGATATAAGCTTTGTTAAAGACAGGGTCATAGAATGGTAACATCAAACCTTAAATGACCAAAAAATTACTGCAGTGCATTTGTTGGTAATATAAGCTGTTTTGAGAATGGATTCCCTTAGAAAAAAAATATGATTTTGATAATTTTAGCCCAAGAACATTAGAATCTGAGAAACAATTCATACACGAATCGTTTCTCAGATTGCTGAGGGTTGGTGTCCGTTCGCGAACGGTGCGGTCATGCGGTTGGTAACCGTTGTCACCGTACCTCGCTAAAGCGTGGATGGATTTGACGTTCGTGTGAAAATACTGTGGCGATTGTGCACAATAGGCACTGTATTCAGCCAAAAATCTCATATTGGGTTTTTTTTTCTTTATAATTTTGCTTGCAAATAGTATTACGTTGACAAAAACCAACCTCTGACCCCCACCTTTAATGCTTCCCTGAATGAGAACAACGCAAACGATTTTTTACCCGTCCACTGCAAACTGCCAGTATCCTTTCATTGTGACCGGTGCGTAGGTGAAGCCCCCTCTGTAGTAGTGGGGATCTGAACCACCCAAGATGAGCTCGCCTCCTTTGCTGTCGTTTGTATTTCTGTGAAGCAATACAATTTTCGTTCAAATAAGTCTGAACTTTGGGGGGGGGGTTTACTGAAAAGATACCCGTTAGAATAACTATTGTCTTCGAAAAGCACTTAAAAAAATTCATTTCATTCTGTTAATTTTCGTTGTGACAACTTGGCCGTAAATCCAACACCGCCAGCATTCTTGTTTTGCGTATTAAATACACTCCGAGAACAAGAGAAAGTTTTCAACCTAAAGGCACTTTTTCCAACGTGAATCATGGAGGAAAGATTGTTTTTTCGCGAATACGGAGTTTGTGTCGGTGAAAAGTTAAAGTTGTGGCCGAACTGGGTCCAATTTCATGGCTCTGCTTACCGTAAGCAAAGAATCGGCGCTTCCGGAAGCAGGGAATTATTTGCTTACGTCAAGCGTATTTCACAGGTTAGCAGATAATATTTGCTTGTGTGCGTGCGTACTCGACGTTTAAACTAGGCATTCTTCGCTTACACAGCTAGCGCAGAAATTTTGCCTTTGCTTGCACAGTAAGCGGAGAATGGTGATCGCAAGCGCAGAGTTCGGCGGTCGGTAAGCAGAGCCATGAAATTGGGCCCAGATGGCTTCGACCGTGGCTAATCACCAACGATGTCGCTACAGTCAGCGGCCATAGACGTGGCCGAAGTCGCTTCATTCAGACAAAGCTTAACTATTTGACATGACAGATTGAGTTTAGATTTGAAAAATAAGTTTCATTTGTCACAAGTTTGGGTTGTTGGGAATGAAGTTAGTTCTAAGACGGCTTCAAGACGGTTTCTCGGCAAGAAAACTCAAATACCGCGTACTATTTGAAATCGAAGCCTTCTTTAAAATTGACCAACGTGACAAACTCTTGATGGCGCACTATTTAAATTGTGAACTCCCTTTACTGAAATTCACACATACCTGTCCAGATAAAATGAGAAAACAGGCTTGTCCACGAGTCCCTGCTGCACCATGGAGTTGAAGACAGGCGTGACGCCATCTGCGGCTATAGTGGGATAACCCATTCCCAGGATACCATCGAAGTCTACACCCAAGAAGACATCGCCAGGTTCCGAGGTCGCCTCGCCAAAGGTCTGGTTGACAACCTTTACTGTTTGTACCTAAGGGAACCAGAATAATTGTGTCATTATTATTTTGTCAATAACTAACATTACGTAATCAAAAACGGTAGTATATACGTTCTGTCGCCGCAACGGACGAGTACATTATTACGGAAGCACATTGCTGTGGAATTTTTTTTAAAAATCAAGTCGCTCGAACGACACACTAAAAAGAGCCATGCCACACGAGGCAATATACAAACAGACAGCCAGTTTTAGGCACTCGCCAAGAAAAAAAAGGCATTTACATTTTAATGTTCATATTATTTCCATCAGGATTGTATAAAGACATCGTTAGAAAAGTAACTCCTGTGCAACCAAAGTGTTCCTTTTGCATGCAGTGCTATTGGTTGCCTCTAATTTGCCAGTAGAAATTGCCCAGTGTGACATGGCCGTTAGACGTTCGGCGAGATAGGCCTAGTCGTTCGAACGAGATAACCAGTCATACATTTTAAAAGCAAACAGAAAAGAATTATCCATGTGCGAATTGAGTGATGTGGCTTCGGTTAAGGCAGTCTACAATACTGTAAAAGCCCTCCAAATACATGCATAGGAATTAGCTTTGAGTAGCCAAAGTCGAAGCCACAGCCGTAGCCTATTTAGCCGAAGCCACTAATTTCCAAATTGTGCAGTAGCATTATCATAATTATGAGCTAGCATAGACAGACGCATCCACTGAAGAATGCACCCACAGCGTAATGCACTCTAAAAACTGCCGGGTCAGAATTGATCAGGGTTTCGGGTAAAATGGGGCCAAAAGTCGGTCAAATTGACGCAGTGTCTGAGTCAAAAACCAGTTTGTTTAAAAATTTGTTTCAGGGGTCAGCTGAACCCAGAAAAGGGTCAGCCCCCCCCCCCCGTGACCCAGGGTGTGGAACTATCAATATTGTCAACTTACATCAACGATATCTGTACTGAGGAAGCCTGTCATACTGCCCGTCCCGTAATGTATCTCAAGCGCCGTGCCATTCGGATAGTACGTCGATGACTTCGAATGGTCGTAACGCTTGTGTGATTCTAGACATTAGTAAAACGTTTAAGCACAACATGTGAATTACAACAAGAAACGCTAGCAGAATGGTTTGAGTAGCCAACATTTACAGACTAAAGTGTTGGCTTCAAAACTTTGACACTCAAAAAATTTGTCCGGGGAGGGAGAGGGTGTATTTCTGCTCTCAGATGGGGAGGGGGGAGCATTGTGCCCGTATCCAACCAAGAACATGAATATTCATTTAATTTCAGTTACATTTGACCCACTCCACATATTGAGAGTGGACCACGTGGTTGATCGTAATGCAGTGGCCTTGACTGGCAAAATCATGATGTGGCTTGGACTGTGCTTTCACATTTCACATAAATAAAAATTACATTCTTTGTAGCGCCCTCTTTTGGTCAAATATGACATTAGCGGCATCCAAAAGTCAATGTTGGGATAATTTACATAAGATAATTTAGAAGGTTGCCCTTCCTCCGTGGGTAATCTATATACACGAGCTGATAACAGAGAAATGACTAAGAGACCTTGCTCCAGAATCCTTGCTGATATGAAAAAGCTGGTTTTGAAATTACTGAAAAAACAACAACAACAACACACTCGAACAAAATTTACATTTGACAAACGAATTACCAATCTAGGCTAGGGCATCACAAGCTGCCCTTGCAGAGAAACGGTATCGTCCAAGAACTGTCAAAACACAAAGGCAATATGGAAAAGAATAGGTTTTTTCTACATTATTATTTTAATACAATTTCTTTAAAGATTGAAGGTGTTTTAATATACCATAAGCGGACTTTTTTTGGCTTTTCCGATCAACAAAAAATCAAAGACTTTCGTAAAGTCTTTGATATGTTGTTGTTGCTGTTGTTATCTCTGGACGGCACTTTTGTTTTTTTTTAAGGCTCATACTTCTATGGAAACTTGCTAATACCTCATACTAAAGGTGACTACGTGATGACGTCATTGGTGATCAAACGTGCTTAAAAAATCTTTGAAAATCAGTATTGCAGATAACGATAGAGTTAATATAGGTCCTCATTTTTATTTATGTTTATTTTTCCTGGGTGAGGGTGTGTGTTTGTTGTTTTCGTTGCCATTGTCGTTGTTGTTGTTGTTGTTATTGTTGTTGTTTTGTTTTGTCGTTGTTGTTGTTGTTGTTGTCGTTGTTGTTGTTGATGATGTTGTTGTTTTGGGTTGTTGTTGTTGTTGTTGTTTTGTTTTGTTGTTGTTTTGTTTTGTTTTTTGGGGGGAGGTCTTAATACGAGAAGATTTTGGATAAGGGCATACTAACGGCAGGCCTTGTCAGATGATGGACATTTGGATGAAGGGATCCAGAGGTTGGATGAGCCTGTATCGAAGATAACCAAGAAGGTTTGTGGTGGAGTGCCGATGTTGATAGGTCCGTAATATTCAGCCTGTGGGAGAATAACATCACAATACTTTAAAAATGAAACGGCATATTCAAAGAAGTTTCTGCGACTAAGGTTTTTAATTTTCTATTCGAGCCCGTCTGTAGATTCCAAAATGCGGGGCTTGTGTGCCTTTTCCGGTCGACCAAATCGACGATCGAGCATACCAAACATAATAGGCCTTGTACAACAATAATAAACAATAAAAAAAACACCACAAAAACATAAAATAACCTTGAATAATGAAAACATTATTCGACCTACAGTAGTCAGATAACGTCGCGACTTTGTAGTCACGCAGTCATTGTGTAAATCATCATCAGGTCATCGACAGTGCAGAATGATGTACATGTTTAGGTGTTGGCACTACTAACCACCCTAAACAACAACCCAACTAGTGGGACCCGTGCGTATACGTTACACCTGGGTTTACCCGCTAGAGTTATGGTAGTGTTCAAGGGCTAACTGATTGTGAGATCAGCATGAAGGACTGCTTAGTAGTGTGACCCTGAAATACGGTATTGTTTGGAAAGTATGTAGTAAGGTACTCCAGAGTCGTGTATGGAGAGAGTTGTGACATTTTGTGAGTAGAAGCCATTTTATGGTCATTGTATGTGCTCACAAAGGGTTCCAGACTAGACTGCACTTTTTGGGGCATGGTACATTTGGACCGAAAATGGCATCCATCAACCACGTGACCAAAGGAAACTGGACTCTCAATGAAAACTGGTCCCTCAATGTCGCAACTCTCTCATTACACAGCTCTGATAGAGGACACAAGTGCGCCCTCAGTGTTCAAGTGTCTGATCTTAGTTTGTAAGTAACATTTTCAATAAAAAGTTAAGTTTGGTTCCGCTACCTTCAGACGCACTCTCTTTTCCGATTTGCAAGAGAGGGCACATTGATACTTGTTGTGGGTATTTCTCTCTAATTAGTGGGGAGCAAGGCTCTGGCCATTCCCCGAAATTGGGAGAGATAATGTCCCAGAGCTCCGTGTGGGTATTGTTTTTGTTTTTGTTTTTAAATCATATTTTAGGGTGAGGTTTGTGGGTGAATATGCGTAATTAGCTCCGTACATCCTTGTTATAGGCAGGTCCAAATCAACTAGCCACTGCTGACGTCACGAGTTCTTTGTCAGGTGGTTTGTTTGGCGTTGCGTTTTTCGGGGAAAAGACATGTTTGCCCTGTTTTATTGCAAGGTAAGGGATCCATGAACCTCATAGATGTTCGGGGTATATCTCCCTTGTATAATATGATGCCACAAGACCCAAACAGCGCCCTCAGTGAGGTCATTGACCACATATCATGCGATGGCGACCAATGCAAGAATATACTCACATCGTAGTAGTTGTGGAGAGGTTCTGGTACAGGACCGGTGCCCATGAATTCCCTGTCGTACTTTGAGCGAGGTTTTGGGCGGTAGTTCTGCGGTAGTTTCCCCGCCAGCCCTAGTCGTTTGCGGAGACTCTTAACGTGAGTCAGCCGAACCCTTGTGTACACCAACAACAAGAATCAAGGAAAAAGAAACGAGGACTTTAGAAAATGAAACATAATTGGAAACTGTACC
>CM021538.1:5609598-5621799 GCA_010994315.2 Pisaster ochraceus | reverse complement strand
TCCAGTATACGTTTGTCTTGTTAATAGGCATGGGTACAATTGACCAATTTACATTGGGAAGTGAATAGTCTGCACACCATTGAAGCCCTTTAAAGTGTATCTTACAGGTTAAAGATGACCTGGGTATTGCAGCCCTGGCTCATTTAGAACTTACATGTGGTAGTTCTGTTTGCAGTCCCCCTTTAACTGTCTTTTCGTAATGTGTATCACCAATCAGTCGCCTACGAGGTGACAGTGTATACGGGCCATTTCGATTGCGGCAATTGGAATATGCGCAGGGATGGTGGTCTTCAAAATGTGTTTTCATACTTTATGATAGGCTTATACTTGGGCTACATTTTCGTAAAGGGCCATTTGTAGCCTAAATAGTTTTTTACTGAAAATAAACACCGAAAAGAAAATGTAATTAACCGAAATACCTTGGTTGACTCTTATAATAGTTTCGTGCCGTTGCTGTCTCTTAAGAACAGAATCTAAAATAGGGGGTGCTCATTGTTAATTGGGCAGCAGCGCTGCTGTGGTCAAACTATAAAAAATGCCCGTGAGCACCACACACATCGCTCGCTAAGCCAATGCGACGTCTTCCTTTGCCCACTCATAGGACGCTCTTTGCGTAATAATAGTTATGCAATGGTTATAGACAGTAGAAAACTAGTAATCTTATCCTGCTGTGATTGCCATCTTAGTAATGAGACAAACAATCTTATATTACACAAATAGTAACAGCTTGTTTGGAGAGGGTTTTGGTCAGATATGTTGTTCTTGTCATCACTCTAGTCCAATTGTTTAAAAAAAAATTGTTCATAGCTTTGCCGTAAGTATAAACCGCACGAAGGCCTAATACAATGGAGGCACAATTTGGTCACACCACTCAATTGGATTAGTAACTGGGAGAGGGTTGTTGATTATCTTTTCCAGATTAAATTATGAGTTTACCCTATTGTTGAGTTTATAACTGATCGAACCTATGAGTTCCCACATGTTCCATCTTGGAGTTGATGGACTCAATGTTTTGCGTGATTTAGGTTTGAGTACAGCTTTTTACAGTTGATTGATCGATTGCTGACCATAGCGCGATAAAGCGAAGCACGTTCATCTTTATTTCCAAGGGGGAAAATAAACCAGACATTATCTTTAAAAAACACTTCGTTTTATATGTACACTTTATTACTGACTGAATGGAGCTGGATTAAAGTACAGTTTGAAATTACTTAAACTCGCCGTTCAGTATTTTAAAAAATAGACTATCCAGAACGTTTTCACTTCTTTAAGCAGGTTTGCTACATTTTTAGATAGGCCTGCGTTGAGAACATGACAGCATCTTTCACAACTTTTCCCGAGTTCTTTTTCTCAACGCTGATGGTGGGATCATCACTTAATTCTTCTTTCTGACCTCTAGGTCTTATTCAGACATTAAAGTTGTGACGATGTTTTTTCATTGGCTTACGGTGTCCTTTCTTCATACTAAATATCTCATTTTTGGACCCCTGTCTCCGAAACTTGTCTCTGTGGCGATAGTTCTTAAAGTTGCAGTATGGACTCTTCTTCAACGTCTTCAAGTAGTAGCTTCCGTGAGAAACGGTGCCGTCAGCCTTGTACCCCATGGACGAGCACCCTCTGGTACCACACGACCGACACTTCCCTGCTCGAAAGTCCTCCAACGTTTCACAGGGCACCGCGGGAAATCGGCAGTAGTCGTGTACGCTCTGGATGAAGTAGGCGTGCGACCGGGCGTGGTTGCAGCCGAGCATCCACCACTTACAGCCAGGCTGGTCATGGCCGCCATTCGGATAGAAATCAGCATGGCCGAGCTACGAGAAAAAATTACAGAAAAAGATCAAGCTTTTAAAGCTGTTCATTTTTTTTGTTAAAGCTGTTCAATATTTTGTTCGCTGCGAAACAGCTGTTTAATTTGGCGGGGAAATGGAGTACAAATTAATGCCACAAAGGTTGAGCATTCACATAACACCGTTCAAATTAAACGATAAAAAGATGTAACGAACATTCGTCATCTATCCGTTCCTTGTCCGTATGGGTGGGGTTTTTTTTTGGGGGGGGGGTTGTTTGGTGCTTGAGGTTACCCCTACACCATTTTTGTGTTGGTTGTTTTTTGTTGTTGTTTTTTGTTGTTGTTTTGGGGTTTTTTTACCTTCTGCTCAAGGCCAGCTCCTCCTTCAATGAGTCTATTGGAGCTCGTATGTATGACGTCAACGAACGTGGCATCTGTACGATCCAATCGGCAGCCTGCATCTGCGTTCTCAAACCCGGGTCCTGCTGCGTCTAGTCCTGTAAACACAAATCAATTGTTTGTTTATTTTTCATTCCACAAAGATTTTCGTTTCATCTCGTTCCAGTGTTTTGTTGTTGGCGGTGTTGTTTTATAACCTTTTTATTGGTTATATTGTTTTGACCAGTCATAGCTCCCCGAGTTGATTTAAGCCAACACAAACATAGTATTCTCATTCAAAAATGCCATCAAGTAAAAAAACACAACGGCTTCTGACTGGTATACCCCGAAGATATTGACAAAATAGATCGACCGCCAACATTTATAGGGTCAGAAACCTCAGTTGGCGAGCACGTTAATCCAGAGGCCACATGTCCAAGTTCCACTTTAGCCATCATTGTTTTCTTTGTTCAACCATACATTCGTATTATTATGCTGTGACAGTTTCAGAGGGGAATTGTGTAAAACCGCGACTGGGCGAATGTGGGACCTTATAAAGTAATGAAACAGTTCTTTATTTAATGGTTCACCAACCAAGAACTGGTTATTATTGTATTGTTTGTAAAGATGAACCAGCAACGAATCAGGAATCATATTGAAGTATTATACATACATTAAATTTCATTATTTATCCCAGTAGCTATGCTTTTTGAACAAGCTTTAAGGAGCTTAAAAAAGAGCGGTGATTAGGGACAAGAACTGTCAAATTATTTACCTGTTATGCGGCCGATTCTACGGACGGCTTTGCCAGCATATCCAGCCGCATGTGCCCCGAGGCTATGACCGATAAGGTGCACCCTAGCTGGTTCCATTCCTACTTGGTTTTGCATGAGTTTGATCAGATTGGCCACTTCTCTACCAACGACACGGATGTTCTGAACAGATTTCATGTAGTTTAGTTCATCGGCTCCATCCGACCAATCGACTGTGATAATGTTGACATCTTCCTGCAAGAGAAATTACAAAAAAACCTTATGCTACTGGTTCGAATCCCACCTGATCTGGATATTTTCAACAATGGAACAATGGACCCCACAAGAGAATTCTTTGTTCAACCTGGGCCCCACAGGAGAATAATAGAACAACAATAGCAGGACCCCACAAGCCACCATCGGTAAGGATGTGTGTGTGTGTGTTTCTACAAGACTCTTATTAAAGCGAATTTCATAATCATGAGTGGAGAGAAAAACTAAAACGAAATTGTGTATTATCCACGATGCAATAAGTTTTCTTCGTTCTCACTGAGTGATTACACGTGTATTTTCACGAAAGGTTACTATGTCAGCCCTCACCACATATTCTGCCACCGCAGTGAAATGTGTCAGTATCATTAAACAACGAACGTCTGCAATGATAACATGGAGAGTTAAACGTTGTATACAGACTGACAGGACCTACTTGATGGCAACCAGTTAAAAGACTACTATTCGTATAACCGTCAAATTACAAACTTACTTTGTCCAGCAGCGCATCCTTCAACTCCGTCACCCATTGTTTATCATCCGTCTCTCCCCATCCATGGATGATGAAAACGGATCTGCGTCTGCCGTCGAAATCAAGCCTCCAAATCCCGCCCAGATCGCTCCCATTCAATGGCGATGGCATGTTACGAGGGTGCCGGGTGTGCAGCGTGAATCTTGTGCCGATCTCCTCCGGGGTCATCGGTGGGAAGAAGTCCCTGTGGCACGGTAGATCGTCAGAGAAACAGCCCAGGTCCCCGAAGCAGACAGAGTCGCACAATCCTGGTTTTGACGAAACAGAGAGATGCAAGTCAGACAAAACAAACCCCTGAAAAACTATTCTTTCAACCAGCTTCATTGGTTTTATATTGATTTTAAGCTTACCCTGAATTGCAGGGAACTTTCCAGAAAAAGAAAAAACATTCTTCAATTTAAATGTTCAGTGTAAGTTTTAAAATATGTAAATAAACGGCATGTTGTTTATCAACAGTAAGTGTATGGCGTTGATTTACGTGCAAAAGTTTGGTAAAACAAAATAACGTACCAACACTGTAATTTTTACAGCCCCCAAAAATAGTAATATATATTGCCGAAATCTCTTCTTCTTTTCTTTTTTTTTAATAATAAAACAATTATTGTGTTCCATTATTGAACAGACACGGTAGAATTCAGTGTCTTAAATCAACTTACCGGCCCAGTGGCACAATTCCTCCAGCCAGTGTTTCGGCCCCCAGTCACCTAGCCAAGAGCCTTTGGACGCAGTAGACTCCTCTTTATACATAGAGAAAAAAAAATAGTAAAAATGTACAGTAAAGTTAATAATTACATAATCTTGGCATCTTATTTGAATTGAATTGAAAAAAAACAACCCAAACAACCAATTCAAACGGAACTGACAAAATTGAGGCTCGCTCAACTTTTTCTAAAGTAGGGCCTACCGGTTATTTAAAAAAGAAAAGGGAAACTTTTAGACTCGTACGCTTTTATGGAAACATATCAGTCAAGTGTTTGTTTGTTTGTTTTTTATTTGTTTGTTGGGGTGTTTGTTTGTTTGTTTGTTGGGATGTTTCTTTGTTTGTTTGTTTTTTGTTTTTGTTTGTTGGGGTGTTTGTTTGTTTGTTTTTCATGTCGTTTTTATATATATTTATATATATACAAATTCTTAACAGATTGGAGTGAATTTTGATAACTTAAGAATGGTTGTAAAATTAGGGACGTTTTCGTGAAATTGAAGGCGCAATTTTCCATGCCTCCAGACTCTTACATTGACATAATTCAAGTTGTCATGACAATGTGAAATTATTGAGGACAATTCGTGGTTGCAAACTAACCAGGTGAACCAGTTATTGTCGGAAATGTGCGCATGCTCAGAACTAGACGTAAACATTGGTAATATTGCGCATAATTAGTCTAATTGCCAGTGGTCCAAAACCTCCCATTTCGTTAATCCTGGCCCCTCCCTACCCCATCAAGAATTGATCTCTTCCCGCCCCGCTCATGCTAATTAATTGGCGAGTTCGAGTGAACCTACCTGTTGATACTCCCATTCCCATCATCATGATCATAACGGTGACGAGCCGTCCAACACTTCTTCGGTCCATCCTTCTGTGGATTGACACGCTCCAATTGACACTATTATTAATTAGACTTCCTATTATGTCCAGTTACCTCCAAAGCACCTTCAACTGAACCACCGGTCTTTGTCTTCTGGCAGTTTCTTGGCGTACAATAAATCTGGAAAGAAAAGCACAACAAATAAAGTTGATGTAATTTTGATTGCTAAAGCAAATATTCAAAGTAGAGTTGAATGAACGGAGCTTACAGGTTTTTTTTCTCTACTGTGAAAATGTTTAAGTCGGCAGGCCTACCTTTGTATTTAAAAAGTGGCCAATAATTTCATTGCAAAGTCTCTACATTGAAAGTTAGAATTGTGGTTTTTTTTTCGAATGTCACAGTTGCATAAAATTGTTGATTTGACAGTAATATCTTTGTGTAAAAACAGTTTCCAGTTGTTCATTGCAGATCACAGTCTCTACATTGTGTCGGCCGCTGTGTTTGCTTTCCCATTATAATATAAAGTTAAGATTTAACGACCTAAAAAAACGTTCAGAAAAAAGGACCCACGAGAACCATAAAACTGTGGAGCCTAAAAATACTGCATAACAAAGTAAACCAATCCCTCACATCAAACTGGAGTGAATATTTCTTTTCTTTTTCTCTCTCAAGTTTTCAACCATAAAACTCAATCAGCAAGGCCACCATGCTGGATTTTATTTTAGAGTCACACATAAATCACGGGCATCCCCGTGAAATAAAAACTGTCACATTTGGAGAGGATTTAACTATATAATGCAATTACCAAACCGCTCCGGAATTCGCCTGTAATTAAATGATGAACGTGGAAGATTTTTAAAAGGAAAGACACGGTCTCGAAATTGAAACATTGTTCTGTAATCGACTCTACCAAACGAAACATATTTGGAGAGAGGGATCATTATGACGGAAATCCTCCGAATTCTTACATGTTAATATCATCGCGAGGGGGCGCTAGGCTTCAGTCTAAAAACGCACTGATTATGAATTTCACAAGTAGCAGTGCTCCAAAAGATTATCCCATCTGATATACTAAAAACAAGCCAAGGTAATATACTTTGAAGAGCCTGCAAAAAAAAGCTGTTACTTATTCCAATTGCCGCAATTGAAATAAGCCTAATACAAACCCGCACACATTGCATGACAACTACCCCCTCTTAAGTTTCCATTCAAACGCGAACATCGAAGTCGACAAAATTTTCCCTGATTGTTTGTGTGGTGTCTTTATTGAATACTAAAAAAAGGTCAGAAATAACTTACTCTTCCCCCAAAATGGCGTACTTTTCCTTTAAACTTTGTATTGGTAAAATCTTAGGAAATTAGAAATATCTCGCAAATGGAAATATTAGCTACAGACAGAAATAACATATCTCAGAAATAGTACATATCTCAGAAATAGTACATATCTCAGAAATAGTTGCCTGACGTCAGGTATACTGGTGGAACAAAAGCACTCAAGTGGAAACAGATGATAGTGATAAAAGCACGCAGAGGAAAGCGGGGGGGGGGGTGAACAGAGAGGATGGTAACAACAAGGGGATTGACATATATCTGAAGAATTACGGGACTACTTTAAGTATGAGCCGCAAGAATATTATGAATACTAATCAGGAAGCAGAGGAATACCTAAGCCAGGGCAGGGTCTGTTATCGCCAGTAGCAGACAGCCTGGTTTAGGGGGCTTACGGCCAGTACGTGTCACTGTTACAAACTAGTTCACACTGAAGAAAGAGTTTCACTGACCTTGATAGTGTGTCAGGTACCTCTTAATTTCACAGTCGACTGTTATTTGAAGCCATAACAAAAGTTTATGAAAATTAAGTTTCGGTTAGTAATAACCACTCGTATGTCATTGTCACTAAAACGTTCGTTCGTGAATCGAAGACGCGAAACCAAGACCCAAAAATACTTTCCCTTGAGCCCATCCGTTTTAGCGAAACTATGTTGTGGGTGGTGTCCTCTCACTCAGACCATGGAGGTAGAATTAAAGACTACATTGTCCTCTTTCAGAGTGGAGAATCAAAACACAGCAATTATACGTGCGCTAAGACCCGCAGAGATGGTCCAAAGGGGAAGTCTTTAAAAACGTACAGATGGATTTATCACAGAGTCACGATTTATGACCATAATTTCATCTGTCTGAGGATGGGACCGTATAAAACCGCGAAGTCGTATCGAGACCTTGAAGCTCACGGAGTCGAGTATCCGATCTGTTTTATATTTTGAGCAGATCAGAACAAATCAAGGGTGAACATTTTAGCACCTGTAGTATCTACTGTATTGGTCCGAATCCTGTCAAAAAACAATCAAGGTTGTCGACCCCCTCTACTTGGGCCCAACTTTCTACAGCCTGCATGCACGCAGACGTTTTCGGCTTCCAGAGCGGTCATTGGCAGGATTGCAGCGTCTCTGTTCATAAAAACTGCTTACCGTAAGCAAAGCAAAAGGCAAGAAGCGCTGTGGCGCTTCTTGTGAGCAAAACGAGTGACACAACAGTGCAAATCCATTATGAGTGTGTTTTTCTGCTACAGTAAGCACACGATACTTGCTTACCGGTAGATAGCGTTAGAAAATTGTGCCCAGATCAATTTTATGAAAACATGAAGGAAGAAACTCATAACAAAAACAAACATATACATTTTGCTGTGGTGTCCGGTATGAAATGATACACTTGCTAACATTAATTCTGAAAAATAGAAAGACAATTGTCTTTTTGCAGAATTAAATTGGCATCAAGTAGTAGGCCCCTACACCGGACAGCATTCCTGATTGGGGACACTTTCTCTAAACTTGAGGCATCTATTTTTTTATTTTTTTTAATTGAATACTGAAACAAAATACTTCTTGTGGAAAAATGAAATAAGCGAATAATCCTCATTGTTAAAATCGGTTTCGAAAATTTTAAAACTGAGCGCGAATATCAGTGGGGGAATGTCTGCAGTTTTCAAGAGACTAGGGAGGTAGAATACAGAGGGTTAGACAGTATTTTCTTTTCTGTGTTGTCCTTTCTTAGGCCTATTATAATACATTTTCGGTGGTTGAAAACAATTCTTCCTAAAACTAAGGTGCCTTTTCAACTCTTTATAACAGACTGGTTAAGATTTACTGCCGCGTATCTCTAGGGTGCAATTCCGAACTCGTAAAAACTGGTGTAGTTTTCTAAATTGGATCTCACACCCAAGGTGTTGATTTCATGATCATGAAACGTAATAAATTATAACATTGCACGATAGACCGTGACGATTAAATCGTACTAATACGGTGTGATTTTGTCTGAAAATGTTTTAACGAAGCCTTGCCCGCATTGATTTAGAAGCAACGGAACCGTCTGCATTACAATTATCCGACATAAAGCATTGTATAAAGACGTACAACTTGGATATTATCTTATACAAGAACAACAATTCCTGCGATTTGATGTTTCTGTCTTCTTTGATCTACGACCATCATGGCAATCGTTTTAACAAACCAGAAGGAAGTTTTTGCCATGAGAACTCGGACATTCATCTTCTTACCTTTAGCTCAAAAACATGAACACTCGGATTGTACGTTTCAAGATCTAAAGCAAGATCTAACTAACCAGTGAATTATTTAAATTTTTACTCCACTTGCAGAACATGCAGTGGCTGATGTTCTGGTGATTCCAATGCCAAATGTTCACCTTTAAAGAGTGATAGAAGTTCGGACTTTATTTTAAATAAAAACTCCTTAAGATGCGGTCGAGAGAACTAGCTTGCGGTGGTTTTGTAGAGTTGTTATTATTTTAAATAAGACAAGACAATGGCGTGCGTGTGGACATAGAAAACATCGTTGACTTGAATGCTAAACCGGCAATTGTGAAGCAAACAAGTTCAGATAGATCCACAGGGCAAGAAGGTGTCCGCAAACTCTTGGAAAATAAGAAAAGGTAATTATTATTTACGCCTACCTCAACAGTATTCCCTGCAGTTACTCAGCCTTGCTCACAACCTTCATCAGAAAACTTGTTCACTTCTGCAAGAATTGAGAAAAGGTTGAACGATGGCTTGTCGGGCCTCAAGTGTTAATGTTCGCGACGTACGCCACTTTGAAAAATCGTTTCATCACAAAGGATACCGGAATTCAAGCCGTTGGATTTTATCAAGAACATGGAATGAAAAATATCATAAAGTATGCACCGGTATAGCTGGGTGGTGGGTTGGTGACTTGAGGATTTGAGTTCGCCTCAGCCAATCAGAGGCTTCTCTTTCCTGACACCCGGAAAAATCATTCACTGACCGGCGGAAGTGAAAAGGGTGTATGGTGTTGTTAATGAATAGCCAAATAAGGGTGAAGTTTGACCTTGGTTTTGTTTGGCTTTCGTCATACATACAGACTTTATGATTTAATTTTTGCATTGCTGAGTTCTGTTATGGTGGCCATCACACAAAGAACGTATATTTACGTAAATATTTAGGGTTTGTGCACCAAATCGTAAATATTCACGTAAATATTAACGAAAATACTATATAATGTTATGGTGGCCATCGCACAAAGAATGTATATTTACGTAAATATTTAGGGTTTGTGCACCAAATCGTAAATATTCACGTAAATATTAACGAAAATACTATATAATGTTCGTTAAAATGTCCCTTTAAAGACACCATCCTATACCCCTTACTTCGAGTGGAAATATACCGCCAAGGTCTACGTGCAGAGCTATTAATGACAGTTTTTGTTTTAAAAATCATTGTTGGCACGGATTTTTTTCTTTTTTGGACGAGCCAGGATCATCATAGAATAGAGACCAATTTTCTAAATTCAAGTAACGGGATGAGAATGAATGAAGTCAAAGAAATATTTCCATGTCCTGTTTGTAGGTTTTTATCGTCGTGGTTATCCTCAGGTTTGTCTTTTGTAAACCTATTTACGTTTTTACATTTGCGTTTGTGCTGTTTGTGTGCTGCCTGGAAATAAATTAATTGTGATCATTGGTTTATGAATACTCATATTCAATAGTGTCTGTCCTTGAACTGACACTGTGTGACCTGTTTAAATAATGGGTTGAAAAGTTGAAAACAATTAATATTGCAATTTTTTTTTATTAAAAAGGTGATACTTTTGAAAAATTTCCGCACAGCATCTTCAAGGCAGATTTTTCAAATTAAGATTAAGACCTTATTTTAATAATAAAAAACTACCTGTAGTTATTTAAGATGTGGTTCGTCGTAATATTCGTTTCTTTTAAATGTCAGGTGTTCGTTGATTTGAGGGATTTTTAGAAGGAAGAGACCTCATGTCGGAGGGGGAAACAGGAAGAGAACTAATAACAACCATCACCTCCCGTACAAACAGGAAACGTTGTCTAAACTTTCAAGATAATTACTGGGGTGGGGGCGCTGGTTTTCAACCTACAGAATTATTTAATTCATAGCTTATCTCATCCTGTGCTAACTTTTGCTCATTTTTCCCCCACTCAGGAATCTTCATAGTATTTGGCAAGTTTCAAGAGACAAGAAGCACCAACTTTAAAGGGTGTACCCAGCATCGGTAAGATTGAAAGCAATTATTTGTGTTGACACATTAATTTGCACTTACCTGGCATTTTTAGTCATGGTAGAAAACTTCCTTTAAAACGTGATTGGAATGCTATATTTTGTTTTATTTATTTATTTATTTATTTATTTATTTATTTTGTAAATGAGGAAAGCAATGATCTCGCGAGTCGACAATCCGATGATTGAGAACAAGGAAGCATTTTTACTATATATTTTCACCTTTTTTTCACTATTTTCCTGCGATTCCGATGACCGAATAGGCTGAAACTTCAACAGCTTTGTTATTTTCGGTCGATTGAGTCACCTTATATTCGGATACTGGCCTCTGACGATCACGTGCTTTATTAACAAGTTGCAACATCACGTGTGTCACAATAACTGTAGGGCCTATTTCTTCTGTCCTTTTTCATCGTATACTTTGGGGTAACATTGTTGGATGTTTTTGTAGTACAAACAAAAGGTGAGTTGTTCCAATCCAATCACGGGACCAAACAAAATCGACACATTTTGTAACCCTCCCTTCCCCCTGCCAATCCAGATTTGACACACGTGAACAAACTATATAGCATAGGGGGCCTAATGGCGGGAAAGTTTTTCGTCGTGAGCTGTCCATACGCAACTCTGTCACTGCCAATTTACGATATCATTTGCAGGGTTTAGGAAATCTGCTCGCCTTGAATTAGTACCCTGTCAGAATTACATAACATCATATCTGGTTATGAATATTGAATATTAGAGGAGATTAAACTCCAGCCTTGACAGAAATGGGAACTGATGATGAATTCGGCGCCGAAAGTCGAGACTGAAAAGCTAGGAGTGATGATGTCTAAAAACGCCTTGTTGCTATTCGTGTTGATTTTGGTGTTACTTATGTTTTCGTAGCGAAATGGAGATGCACTTTTTTTCTGAAGCGTGACCCCCATCTTCTGTAATTCAGTATATTTCATGTACTGCACAGAATCATAGAGGACATATCAACACGTTATGCTTCCTAAATATCAGAAACAAAAATAGCCTTGGGAAAATGCCTCCCAACCAAAATGACCTACCAGGTATATGGAAAAAGTTGTTTTGGCCTCAAGTTCGGCAGACTCTTTCCTCATTTAGCTTCGGAAGGGCCGTTATTTTTAAATCACTCCCAATACTACTTTTCCGCTGAAAGAAGTTGTGCACAAACAGTTTCCTCCTAACACTCGGTTCTTTTATATTTTGACTTGCACTCTGAAAACTCCCAGGTAAGAATCGATCCGAACCATTTTTGTTTCAGTTTAACTCCGAGCAGATAGAGCAAGGACTCCGACCATCTTTATTTCTGAAAAACAAGAAATTTGTTCTACCACAGTGGAACACAATGTATATTCGGTTTGCGGTAACACCATGTGTATATCTACTAGCTATGTAGA
>CM021538.1:5590400-5601895 GCA_010994315.2 Pisaster ochraceus | reverse complement strand
TGTCTGTTGGTGTGCGTGCCCTCTATACTAGTTTTGGTTGTATTGCAGAGTATCAGTGCCACTTGTATGGAACAATTAACCAGATCAACCGATGAGAGAGCTGGAATTGGCCATACAGCTGAAATGGCAGCTCTGTCAATTCTGTATAACGTCTTTATGCCACTCATTACTATGAGCCGTCATGCCAAAGACATTTTCTGCATTCAGCCTCATGTTGGGATTGTAGTGTTTTATCTATGGGAAGACTTTTCAATGCACTGCTCAAATGTCTTCTCATATTTCACTGAAGTAAATTTTCCTCATCGGAAGAGCTGGATCTGTTCACAAATAAACAGATTGTTTGTAAACAATATTAATAAAAAATGTATTATGCAGTGCCTTTAACAAAGTCTTAAGGCACTTTAAACAAATCCCTTAAATCTTTAAATCTTCCCACTTTAATAGATAGTATGGGGTTGAGCAGAGACACATTTACTAGAGCGGGATTTGAATCTGCGACCTTCGGATTGACGTGCTAGGACACAACCAACTAAGCTATCTAGTCCTAATGTTGGAGGTCTCACTATTTTGTCAACATCTTTGCTTGAGGGTGCCAGTCAGAAGCCAGCACGTTAATCCGGAGGTCGCAGATTCAAATCCTGCTCCAGTCAATTTTTCTTCGCTCAACCAAAAAGTATTTTAAAATTTACCAGGTCAGTTTCCCTTGTGGTTTGTTACTTGATATTTGAAATAAAAAGGTGCGTCTCCGTTGACAGTAACAGGTTGTAAGGCTACTGACTGGCACCCCCGAACAAAGACATTGACAAAATAGGGAGACCACCAACATTAGGGCTAAATAGCTCAGTTGGTGGAGCATCGGCACGTTTATCTGCAGGTTTTTGCTTCAACTCTGGCTTGAATCTATTTTTCATTGTTCAACCCCAATGCATTGACATCATCCAGCCGACATCTTAGAGGTAAAATGGTGATGAAACAATTGAAACTCACAGATTTGTACGCGCAGCGCACAGGATGGCCAATGAGCAACCTCCTTTTGACCTCTAGGCGAGGGCGCCCTACCGAAATGACCACATGTGCATAAGGTCTATTACAACGAAATGCAACATTTTTACACAGAGTGTCTCCCTCTTGTGATAAAGGAAACCACAAACTCAAGACAACTCTTTGCACGTCCTTAATTTGTACCGACAATATATTACACTCTCCACTTTTGACTGACAAGCAGATCACATAAAAACCATTTGGTAACGAACCTTGCACAGCAGTTGCCGACATATTTCAAAAATCTCCTTCTCTTCTTCTTTCTTCGATAGCATCCCGACTCGGGTCTGTCATCACATTTATCAATAAATGCCTCAAGATCAGTGTGATTCTTGTGTCTACCATGACATTCCTGATTGGAAAAAAGAAAGAAACAGACAAACAAACAATCAAAAACAGTGTCAACGTTTTTTGTTTAAATGTGCTAGTAACGACCTTTTTCTTCAACCGCACAGCCGTGGCTCTCCACAAATGAGAAGAAACTTGATGTTGTTAATTAAGTGAATGTTTTAAAATTTCTAATTAAGTGGAAAGAAAGCTTTAAAAAGGTATGTAACCAAAAGGAATGCCCTCTTGTTGAAAATGAGCTACCCCTCTGGTTTAAGCGTTCCACACAAAGTGTGGACATGAGAACAAAAGAGGTCCACACAATGTAGGAACTTGAAACAAGATTCGGTACTTTTTGGAGACCAAAAAAGAAAAAAAAGAAAAGAGAAAATAAAAGGTTTCTGTAGGGAAATTCTCAAGACTGCAATGCTCCTCAAGAAATTTTGTGTACAAAGCCTCTGGGAAAATATTGAGTACAGGGACAAAGGAAAGAACAAAAGATGTCTCCACAGGGATGCATATTTAAGAATGTGTGTTTTTTTACAGTGCTGAAGAATATGTTTTTTCTTAAATGCACAGAACAAGAGAATGTCCACAGAGTGTATGCAACACAGAGTGTATGCAACACAGAGCTGTATGAGCACCACTGTGTGGAATAACACCTACACAAAAATGAATATTCACAATTCGTTTAACCTTTCTCATGACCCCACATCTCCTCCAGCTAGATAGTCCTTCAGTGCCATTAGTTGAATAACAGATAAGGTTTGGACTTGGTTCGGAAAGTTTGTACACCCTTTATTTCGACTGGGAAGGTTTGAGGTTGTGCCTTAGTTGGTGTGCTAGGTGTCATGGGACAGATGACTATAGTCATAATAATAACAATAGTGTAGTCTTATATAGCGCACGTATCCACCAATAAGGTGCTCAAGGCACTTGAACAAGAGAGACTTTTTAAGACAGGTTATGAGGTTTTAATGAATAATGAGACTGATTTATGTAGCACCTTATAAGGGTTTACAAGGTGCTGCCTGGTGATCAAGGTCTACATAAGCCCAGTGACATTACTTGCAGTTCTGCAGGCCTCATGTACAACGTACTTTGTTCCTGCAAGAGCAAAGCAGTTTTCTTTGGTAAAGGGTATCTCCGGGAGAAGTAAAAATGTGTACTGGAACATTTCAAGGGGCACCAAGGCAATGACCAGGGGCATGGAAGCAATTTCTCTGTTCCCTCCAGGAGGTACCAGTACTGAGCTCGATTTCACGAAGCATTAAGATTCATCGTAAGATGAGTTGTCGGTGTTACCGTACTGATTTGTATTGTAACATCACACTTTGCTTAGCAATTAAGATTGATTCACAGAAAATATCAATTTTGGCTCTTTGTGAAATGGGCCTCTGGTACCGGGTCCATCCACCTACAGTAAACACAAGGAAAGGGTTTTGATTGAGCTAGAAAGAAAAACCTAAATAATATCAAATCACAAAATATTCTAAGACTCGAGTGCACTCACCTTCACTGTTTCATACGTGTCCATGATGAGGGCAATGAACAGGCTGAGTATCACATAGATGAAGAGGCTGATGAACGAGTAAAGATAGATGCGACTGTAGATCCACACAACTACGCTCTTATCGGACATTTCAGCGAAGGTGGCAAACATATCGTCACCATTAATAAGGCTATACATACACTCGATTGCTACGTTCAGTGTTCGGAACTGGATAAAAGAACAACAATAATGAAATCATTAATGACAAGAGGCAACAATCAGGTAATATAATTTGATAAGTTTCAATCCCAGAGCTCACTAATTTATACCAATACCAATCCTTAAGAGAAATATTTTTGTCTGAAATAGCATTCCATTGAGTAAGTTGCATTTGATTTGCCGTTTATTTTGGTTGAAGCAATTACAGTATAAAGCATTATAAAACATTGTTTTAATTAAGCGACCTCCTTTGAAGTAACAGAGTTTTAGAGAAAGAGGTAATTTTTCACCCACAAACATTAATCTAAAAAAAGGCTGCAGGCATGAAGCCTTTCTTAGGCACCCATGCGACAAAGGTGTTTTTACCTTCATTATTTTCTTGCAACTTTTCACAGGTTTGTTATCTTATGCATATGTTGGCATACACCAAGTGAGGATACTGATCTTTGACAGTTACCAAAAGTATACCCTGCCTTTATTCAAGACAATTAACCTCGTATTGCTTCGCCATTCAGATGGGACGTAAAGCCATTGGTCCCCTGTATTGTGCAATGCACGTAAAAAGAACCGAGTTACACTTATCACTATGAGAAGGGATTTGCTCCGGTGTTTCTGGTAGTGGTTGCTGAATGCGCCCCAGCACCTTCATGAGGTGCTACATATAAGGGTCTTATAATATTTAAAAAAATGACAAAACCTATGTGCTTTTGTTACATCAGTAATGTATACATGTGCCTGTTTATGTTTGTAGTCTTGTCATTTAGCCTTCGAGAAAGACTCTGCTAGGGTCGAAACGTCAGGCCACTAACTATGTTTTTGCATTTATACCATAGGTCCTTTTGGTTGGTAAGCAGTTTGCAACAGCTAATACTATTTTTCAAAACTTATCTTACAGAGAAACCCATAGATATAGCGCTATTTAAAAAAAAGGAGTTTTTTATTGTTATTATTGCAAAAGTTTCTTTGCCATCTTGAAACTTACCTTGTGGTGGTAAGGCCCCAGTACAATCCACCCAGAGAAACCGTATGCCATGTACAGAATGAGTCCACACACAATAAACCGGCCACAGTTTGGTAGAGCACTCTTCAACGTCACTATGGGAATCTGTAATGTAAAACATTCAAGAACAACCTGAAAATTCCTCGTACACAAATTTGCTGACTTGTAACATATGTGTTATTTGAAACGTGTTGTCGTTGAACGTTTTGGGAAGTCAACATATTCAATCAAATTTTACACCACTTTAATGTGATGTTAGAGACTAGTAATGTTTTTTTCCGCACACTCATAAGGACTCCATCTGTTGCAAAAGTAAGCCCATCACACAACTGATTTTTTTATTAGAGCCCGTCTTTTAAATAAAGTTTTATGTTGTTGCCTTTGAAGTTTGTGTAAGACCGTAGTTCTTGTAAAAGTTTCATTGCGGTTTCTGCTCTACTCTGTTTGACACAGAATGTCTCTCTGAGGCAATTTTTCTGTTCTTAATTTCTCTGAACTTAAATCTTTGGTTATTAGTGCATTTTTGTTCACACCTGTAAACATAAATATTAATTTGAGATCTTTTTACTTGTTATCGAGCTGTTGACTGTACGATCTGTTTTGTGGATTATGAATAAATGACTAATAATTATAAAACTTACATTGTATTTGGGGAAAAATCCAAGATATCTGAGAATTCCGAGCCAAACGAGAAAACATCCAGAGCCAAGAAGCAGGCTACACACGTCATAAGTTGTATTTAACTGGGGACGAAAATATGCAGCCTGTTATACAAGAGAATGTTAAAGCAATCAGAAAAACACATCACTATCAGTAATCATCAACAGGTAGGGTCATAGATTGGTAAACACTAAAAAAATTATTGACCATAAAAACTTTACGAGGTGAAAAGCACTTCAGGTGTTGATAGTATAAACTGTTTTGAAATAGGATTCCCTTTGAAGTAACATGGTTTGGATAAGTTTTTCACCCCAAAACATTTGAATCTGAGAAACATTACATGCATGATTTCTGAGGGTTGGTGTTTTTCACAAATGCTGTGGCCAGAGGTGCGGTTGGTACACGCCGTCACGTCGCTGAACATGGACTTCAATCTTCAATCTTCTTGTGAAAATACTGTGACAGTTTTTTGCTGAAAGGTTTGTTTATTTTAAGGGGACTTTCTGAAGAAATAAGGGAGAGTTGTCAGCTCTGCAGCATCCCCGAAACTATCCAAAGCCGACAGAATGTTTGTTTGATCCTCACTGAGGACTGCATTAGTAAACTAATTACACTTTACATGGCATCAGGCAAACCACAATTATCAGTGTCCAGACAGTTTGGGGTGTTGAGTTACTGGATGGTGTTGGTCTGAGGACTGCTCTATAGCACTAGTAATCTGAGGCATACCACCATAGTCAGAGTCAAACAGTTTGGGTGTTGAGTTACCATAGTATGGTGAATAGATTTTTGTTAAGAGTGAGAAATGGTCACAGTAACCTGACTGCAGTGACACGGAGGGGTCAACTTACTTTAAGTTCAATCAGCAATTTGACGATTGAACCCATTATTGTGAAGATATCACTCAGAATGATCATGATGTACCAGAAATTCAGAAACTCAAGCTTCTCGATCCGAGTCAACTTCTTGCTGTAATAGCGCTTGAAAAACTTCATTGTTTTCTGTGGAGAGAAGAGAGACAAGAGTTACAAAAAAAGACAGCTGAAAATTTGTTGAGATATGCCCCCTTTCTTCATACCAAAAGTTGATAATAAAATTTTGAAAAACAGTGCAATCTCCAAAGAATTTAAGAATTCATGTTTACTTCCATTGAGTTAGATAGATAGATAAATAGATTATGGTTTATCAAAAAAACTGTCTGTGCAGCACAAAAGCTGAATCGACGACAATTTTACATTATCGCTATGTACAAATCGTGCCTGCAGGAAGTCCAGGCTCTTTTGTAAACATGTAATGTCCTCAGGTGACATGGTCTATAGGTTAGTAATATGCATTTTGTTGAGTTTTAACTAGAAGAAAAATGCCTTGAAGTCATGGTTTGAGTACCATTTTCAGTTTCCGCCCTCGTTGAATGGACCTCAAACACAGAATGAGAGACAGCGTACAGAGGACCATGATCACCCCATCGAAGACCATCACAAGTTTGCTAGCAACCGCGTCAAAATAGTCTGAACGAAAAAGAAAAGAAAACAAAAGTGAAGTGTGAGAATCCTTCTGCCCCTCCTTCATTCACTTATTTTTGGTCTTAAATTTTGTTAAGCGAAGCATGAAAACAATCTTACAATTGATTTTTTTTTTTAAGTGTGCTATGATGTCACTTTACAAATTAGGCCAAGGACATCACTCCAAATACAATGCTTTTTATGCACTGGAGTTGGGCAAGACAAAATCATTATTCTTAAAGCAAAATACAAAAAAAAAATTGTTATAAAGTTATTTGGCTTGAAGTTTCATTTGGACTGAACAAAGGAAGAGATGAAAACTTACCACCTGTTACATTATTAGAGCAGTAGAATATAGAGTGTTCCTCTTCAAGTTTCACCTGGATACGACCTCCATGAATACTATAATCATAGATTATCTGTAGTCAAATAAAGAAACGTGCCAATTAAGAACCAGAAAATAATACCGGTATGGAGTTCTAATGATGCGAACAGAGGTTCGCAAACTTTTAGGCCGGCTAGACAACCCCCATGAAAATTCCACATGCGTGACCATGACCCATCAACTGATAACCAACCAATTGAACCTCCCCCGCCCCCTTCCGATGCAGAGATATTGCCATAAACATTTTACTATGACTAAATTATTCATTAAGCAGTTTGTTTTATTAAGTAAATTTATCAGTAGTTGCATTGAACTGAAAACAAAAATGTCAAAAAAAAATACCAAGTGGTTATCTTTGCCAAAGTTTGTCTAGTCAACTTTGTGAGACAATGTTTGTTGTTGACAGATAAATGTTAGCACTTCCGGCAAAGTTTGGTGACCCACGTCAAGTATTTCTTTTTCGAGCCACTTTCAGGGGATAGTTAAGTGTCTTGCCCAAGAACGTAAGTGTCACGACTGGGAGTCTTAGACCGCACGGCCACGACACGCCACAATATTACACCATGCCCGATATGTGGCAGAGGGTGTCCCCCCCCCCCCTGAAAAAAAAAATGTCCCATACTTTAACACACTCTTTTTTCCTCTTGTACAAGGGTTACCCCCACCCACCTAAAATCCTCTAAAGAACTACAGAGATTCCCAGAACACAATGAACAGTGATGAAGACACAATGGGGGTACACCATGCCACATGCCGAACACAAAATGCAGAACTTACACATACAAACAAACAAGTAAACCATGGCATTGTGGGTAACATACATAATGTATAATTGCCCTGGGCCCGTGTTTCCTGACCTGGATCATGATGACCCAGGGCAAATAATATACACATGCCAACCAAGGGCATTATAAATTAACCCAGGGCCATTTACAAACAGATCCTGGTCACTAATACTAACTAAAAAGTGATACTCACAGATATATTGAACCTGACACAATCAGGTGACGTCAGCATATCCAGATTCTTCACATGTAAACTCCGAATCGAAAACTTCAGTGTCAACTCAATCAAGCTTCATGTATGGACGAAACAGGAAGTAAAATCAAAAAGGAAATGTTAAGAAGGATAATAACACGCAATGTAGTGTTCCCATCATGTTCTAACTTCATGGCTCTGTTTATCGTGGAATGCTGTGCTTACAACGCACTGTTTTATGGGCAGTAAGTGCTGAATTATGCAGTATGCAGAGCCATGAAATTTGACCCTGCTTGTTGCTTAACGAACTAGGGCAAATGTCAACATCAATTTTGTGATGTACTCATTTTCCGACACATCGAGTCCTCATGTGATTGGGGAAAAAGTCTCTAATCCCACGTTTTAATGCTGTAAATTGTCATTGTTTTTGATAACCTTCCGGGGCAAAATTTTTCAACATCCAAAACATTGGATGACATAATTCTGAGAAAAATGGGTATACACATACATTGTACAATGTTTTGGTTCATTCCTGACTTTCAATGAAATTTGATCAAAACAGCCTTGATTCCTCCTTGGAATGTAAAGACCCATTACTTGTTGAAATCCAATGACGTTATGTTTCCAATTTCGCTCTGAAAAAAAAAGTCAGTAATGAACCAAAACATCCCCGTAACACAAATGTACAAACCCATTTTTTTCTCACAGTGTGAGGATAGCGTCAGGGTCAGGGACTTGCAAATTGTTTCCCCACTCACATAAGGACTTTATTTATTGGAAAACGAGTAGATCACAAAATTGAATTTGACAAAATGTGCCTTCCTCTTGAAAGGTTTGAACTATTGCCCTTAACATACAATAGTCATCCTGAAGGTATTGCACAATGTGGTACTTATGTTACAGGAAGAAATATACTTTGATGTCTTGATTTAAAGGCAGATTACATGTATATCTTTGGTTTTTGGAATGGTTTGGTTGTTTTAATCCTATATAAATGGAGATCAACACAATAAAACTAACCTGCGAAAATTTCATTTGAAAAAAGGTGGTACTGTTTTGAGATATCTCCGAAAAATCTAGAGCGATAATGTCCCAAGAAGGAAGAATATAATCCGTAGTTGGAATACACAATCTGAGCAGATTGAAATATTGTTGAATCCCTCCCTCTAAAACCACATTCTTTTCAAGGGAATTGTTTCTCAAAATGTTTTACATTATCAACAGCTGCAGTGCTACTTATACCATGTAAGTTTTTATGGTCATTAATTCTTTGGAGTAATTACCAAAGGCATATCCTCTCTTTAAGAGCAAATTATGAATGTAGAAACAAGGAACTGTTGCTTAAAAATTAAGCATCTAAAGTTGTACGGCACCTAGAAGTTGTTGTGTGGTGAATATGTTTGATAATGATCTAAAATATAATTTAATTAAACAGTTTTCAAACTAAAAGGCTACTCTTCATAATGAGTTACACCATATATCCTGAGAATTCTTTCCATCTAAACTACAACAGTGCAAGAACAACAATGTCCGAAACTGAGATAATATTTGGATCCGTGAGAAATTAAAACAGCAATACCCAATGAGATGCGTTTGATTTGCTCTGAAACTGAAATTCTCATTTTGAAGGCCATTCCATTTAAGCCGAGTTATGATGCATTCTTACAAGTTGCTTATTAAGTCTGATTGTTCAATCATTGCTAGCGTTCATTTATACATGTATTAGATTTTTCAAAAGATCTTGTTTTCCCATGGCTATGGGAGAACAATGCACATTCATGTCCACACTTCAAAGTTCAAGTTTAACCTTAAAAAATTTCCACATACAT
The DNA here is from genome assembly GCA_010994315.2 of Pisaster ochraceus. Classification (NCBI taxonomy): domain Eukaryota; kingdom Metazoa; phylum Echinodermata; class Asteroidea; order Forcipulatida; family Asteriidae; genus Pisaster; species Pisaster ochraceus. The sequence continues at coordinate 5,592,462 of CM021538.1, read as the reverse complement.
GTGTAGCTGCACATTGGTAAACAAATTTGCGTGCAGAAAAATTTGTTTAAGCATGAGCGTATTCCACAGGATAGCAAGAAGATTAGGCTGCCAGCTTAAACAATCACCTTGAATTTGCAATGTTACATCATTTATTTCAGGGATGTGATAGGCTGTTGAAAAAAAAACCTGAACTGCGAGCGCAAAGCGTGAAAGCTTACGAGGGCGAAAACTTGTGAGCTCAAAGCCTACTTACATGCATTTATCTTTTGTTTTAAAAGCCCTAACCTGCACTCTGGGGCATTCTTTTTTTCTTTTTCTTTTTTTTTGGGGGGGGGGGGTAAAAAATAACAGATTTCCGGTTAAAAACGGAGAAATCACATCCCTGTGTATTTGCTATTACAGTAAGCGCCCAAATGTTACCATGTCTTTTCCTGTCATGTCTGTGCTTACAATCGGCAGCATTATGAAATAGACATTGCACAGTAAACACAAACACAGCGCTATGCAATTGGCCCAAGGGCATTACATTTATAACGCAAAAAAATTGTACTTAGCGAACCTTAATTTTTCTGCAAAAGGCTAAGCAAAATTAAGCGAGGAACCAGTCCCAAACAACATCCAAGACACAGTATTTTGGCTGGTAACCCATCTTGATTTTTTGCTTAACTCAGATTTATAAAATTGATCCCAGTCTCACATAGTGTTTATTATTATTATTAATATTATTAACTTGATTTAGCCACGGTGGACCCATGCAGCCAAATGTTTTTTTAAAAGGGCCGTGAGAACAAACAATGATTAAACTGAATACATACTTTTCAATACAATGTAATTTAAAACTACAAAGTATTGCAAACAAAGAGGAAAGAAAACAAAAAATTCATGTCGTATTTCTATCCCTTCCAGCACATTGATAATGATGAACTCTGCCCTGCCCTCTGGTATTTAATCAGCCAATCTTGATTTGCCCTTTGGTATCAATTAAACAGTTCTAATCACCTGTCAAAGTTCAGACTGAAGTTCTTATCTTTCATAACTGTCTTTATGCTGATGTTAGCTGTCGGGGAAACTTCAAAATCCGTACAATCTGCAAAAATAAAAGCATTCTTGTTATTAGAGCTCTTGTACTGTCTGACAATTCAATATCCTCCACATGTACACAGGTAGCTCTGCGCATATTTATTTCGGCATAAACAACTTGGGCAGCTGAATGGATCAGGGCCCAAATTCATGGCCACGCTGCTTACCGTAGGCAAAAAATCAACGCTTACGGAAGCGGGGAATTCCACGCTTACATCAAGCGTATTTCACGGGTTAGCAGGGAATTTGTGTGTGTGTGTGTACTCCACGTTACTAGGCATTCTTTGCTTACACAGCTAGTGCAGAAATTCAGTGCTGCACAGTAAGCGGAGAATGGTGATCGCAAGTTCAGAATTCGGTGGTAAGCAGAGCCATGACATTTTGAAAAAAACTGTGAAAGTCTAAGCTCGACTTGTCACCACAGTCATGAAAAAAATTGTAAAAACCTGATTATATTTTCAGTGATTTCAAACATCAGCTTTTGGCCTCGCGAGATCAAAACTACATGATGCTTTCTTCATTTCTCAAAAACTTAAGCATTTCAAGCAAAAATACTTCACGGAAAGTTTCCCCACCATGAACTTTATGAACATCTACCATAAAAAGTTGTGACACATGCGATTCTGTAAACATTTATTGTGCTGTTCTTGTATCATCCAAGTGTGCATTTAATGAGCATCACAAAAAGTTTACTGGCAGTAGAAACGGTGGCTGTGAAACTAGACTTGTTGGCATTTCAACAGCAAAATGTTCACATACACACAACGTATGTACATGTACTACATGTATGAAAACCAAATAATCCGTTTTTATCATGTGAAAGATCTTGTAACAAAGTGTGCATTTCATGAGTATCATGTAAAATTCAGCAATGGAAGGTAGTGATTGTGAAACTAGACTTGTATGTGTTTCAACAACGGAAAATTCACATACTCTTTAAAAACCAAACAATTACGCCTTTTACATAGCTAAAGGAACCCAAATGTGCATTTACATTAAG
>CM021538.1:5561838-5573484 GCA_010994315.2 Pisaster ochraceus | reverse complement strand
TGTAAAACGCCTCTTCTTCAACACTGAACTAGTCAGCCAAGACCACTGGGAGAGAATTTTGACTTGTCCTCATGTGTTTTAACTGGCATATGTCCAGCGGAACACTGCTAATGGAGAACACTGTTGCCTGGAACTAATTGACTGTATACTGCCTTGTGTTATGGCCCTTTACCTGTACATGCAGCCAGTGAGTTTTATTGACCACCCCCATGCTAGCTGTCTTTTCGTTGGGGTTCGGCTGATCCAATATTTACATTCCCCATTCACAAACCTCATCTCTGGTGTCATCTACTACACACTCTAATTCATGATCACACAGTTTACACCAGCATCAAAAGATTGAGCAATATTTGAATAAGCGAGTCAATATTTACTAAGTGTGATCCCAGGGACACTGCTTGGAGCTGAACTCAGTTAATTAATTGACAGTTTCTCACTTGCAATGATTTACCTTGTTTGCTTTGAACGGATGCTTTTGTATTCGATGGTAGAAGTTTAAACACTTGTACGGGAAATTTCAACTCCTGCCACATGCTTTATTACTATTGTAAACAGTTCCTGATCTAGTTTAATTTAGAAACTGTAATCTAGGAAACTTGCAGTGTTTGAGTCAAGTTGTTGTGTTGGAAAATGTAAGGAGAATGAATAATGCATTTATTTTTGCCCCCAACTTTGAAAACCAAAAAAAGAGTTCAGTTTTGGGTTTTTTTTACAATTTATTTTATCTAATATCATCAATGAATATTTAGTGCATATTAACCAGTATGTTGAAACGACGATCCAAAATAAAAGCATTCAAATTTACAGTTGAAAAACGAGGTGATCAGGTTTTGTGAAAAGTAGATAAACATAATAGTCTAAACAAACCATTAGATAGAGCTTCATATCATTTATGTTATATTCATCTTCTTTCTCCACAAAACAATTTTGATCTTTTTTATAAAATGTGCCAAATTTAGCTTTGTGTATTTTTATTTGTTTTCACTTCATGCTGAGTGTCTACAATGTCTAGACCTTTTATAGCTAGTTGTTACACTCATTCTACTGAATAGTATACTCCTAACTCCTCTGCTCAAAGGTGTTAATTTAAACGACCTACTGTATACTGTGAGGTACGCTTCTAGGTTTCTTACACCCGGTTCAGACAGGCGCCCTAGAGTCGCGCCGAACCAAATGCATTTGGAGCGACTGTAGGTCGACCCAAACAAATTTGTGTTTTAGACAGGCGAACATAACATTTACATTTAATGCGGCTCATGACGAGATTGACGTCTGAAACCAAGATGCTCCAGAGTCGTTTTGAACGACTGCAATAGTCGATGTTTTGACTTCCAGCGCGTCCAGTCGCTCCTAACTGTTTCAGATGTCAAACTCTTCATGTACTTAATTTGGTTCGTCGCGACACTAGAGCGCCTGTCTGAACCAGGTGTTAGACTCTTGGTCTATCTTTACACAAACAAAAGTCAGGCTCAACAGTTTTGAAGATGTCCATGGATGTTGTTTCACTTCATTCTAAATTGTTTGACATTTTAAATAGCAAGAAAAGTCTGTAAAAGCCTGGACCAGTTGTACATCAGGTCAGCCCTTGTGCTCAGTAAAAATGTTCACACTTATTTTCTCAAGGACTAAATGTCATGCCTGTGTTTGTGATACTGCATTTCTAGTTATTATTTTTTCATTTCCAATCACATTTCGAATAAAATTCCATTGTGCTTGATTTTTCAGCTGAGCAACCTTGATGGCTTGTCTAAGTTCATCGCTCTGGGCACCCTCAACCTGGCCAATAATGACCTAGCATGGGCGGAGCTTATGAAGATCCGCCATATGCACATCTTAGACCTCAGTCTCCATGGCAACAACAACATGGAGAAAGATAAATACTGTAAGTCAGTTTTGTTGAAATAATTTCAGCTTTTTGGTCACTCGTTTCAATACTTTGAAAAAAAAATTGCTCACAAACACCCTGGTCTGAGATAGCAATGGGAAGCAATGTTCCTGGCTACACTGCAGTATAAATGTTAACTTTTGTCTTCTTATCCAGAACTAAATATGGAAATAAATTCTATTAAAGTCAGCTTTGTTTAAATAATTTCAGCTTTTTGGTCACTCATTTTAATACTTTGACAAAAATTTGCTCACAAATACCCTGCTCTGAGATAGCAATGGGAAGCAATGTTCCTGGCCACACTGCAGTATAAATGTTAACTTTTGTCTTCTTAATGCAGAACTAAATAAGTAAATACATTTTAAAAATTTTGTTAAAACTGAACAAAATTGCACAACAAACCTGACTATTTGATGGGTTCTTTTTCTTTGATCAGATCGTATTCATGTTATAGACAGCCTTCCTAATGTCTGGATGCTAGATGGTCGCATTGTCACATGTAAGTGTAAGAATATGAAAGGGCTTGTGCGTGCACCACATTACTAAGCTGCTTGTTTTTACAAAGCTAACACAGAACGTTGGTGCTAAGGCTGATGATGGGTAGGGAAAAAAGCCATGAAATTAGACACAGATTTTTCAAAACAATAAAACCCATGGGAGAAAGCTGTTTAAAATGAACTTTTAATCTGTTGTTTTGAAGTTATGAAATCACTTGAACATTTCAAAAAGGAAAACACAGATAGTCTGGGACAGTGGTCCATCCCTCCTATGCACTGGTACCACAGACAACCGCAAAGCTCCATACTTTCTAGGCTGCCATTGGGTGAATGGGTTTCTTCTGTGTGTACAGCTGGTGGTATGCGAAAACCGCATGGCTTGTGTACTATGGACTAAGTCTCCACAGGAATTTTGTGGAAAGAGCCAGTTTTGCAGGAGAGTATTGTGGGAAGAGCCAGATTTGCAAATAATATAGCATTTGTAAAAGGGTTTTAAAGCTGACACATGCAGACTTGATAAGTATGTCCATCCCATTCTAGAGAAACTTTGTGGTGGTTCAAAACATGGTCGAGAGTTTATTAATTACCACTTGATTCAAACTTATCTGAACAGAACTTCATGTATCTTTTTAAGTTGGCTTTAGTATTAAGTGTGTTGAATAATTTATAGACACAGTGGAGTATAAACAGTACTCTTTTAATGTGTGGCCTTTTCTTTAGAAAACAAATAAAAATAAATCATTTCATGGCACAAAACCAACAACTAATGGTAATAATTTCATTAGGATTTATTGTCTACACGTGTTTCAGTCAAAAACACAAAATTTACTTTAGAATGGACCATCATATTCTTCTGGATTTCCTAATTGGAGGTTTTTGGTTTTGTTTGTCTCAGCTGCTGAACGCATCCAGGTGGAACACTTTTTCCAGGATTCTGCCCTCAGTGAACGACCGGTTGTAAGTAATATAGAATTGAAACTTGCAGGTACAACCATAAGTCTCTTCAGGGAGGAGTGTTGGCTCTGAAAAGAGCCGGAGTAGTCTCGACATTTCAAACAGTATAATCTGCTCACAGGAGTATGCTTCTCCCTCAGCATTTTCTTGAGTACAAGCAGAGTGTACTGTTCAATACGTCGAGACCACACCAGATCTTTTCAGAGCCAACACCTCTCCCCAAAAAGATTTATACTTGTACCTGCAGGAAGTTATAGTCACTTCTTATAATCCACACCATGCAAAGTTAAAAACAACACTTTTAATGTGGAATTAGTTAGTTTGTTAACAAAGTTTTGAAAACTAAATTATATTCAGCCCCCTAAAATACCACAAAAAGAAAAACCACAAGAGCAAAAAAAAACACCACACAAATGAAACAGTGGTGTACAAACCTCTACTAAAAATGTTATCATAAACTTTGTGCTAAGAAAATAATTTGTTTGCTTTAACTTCTGTACTTCTTGTTGACTTTTCAGCGGCATAAGTTAACACGAGAGCAGTTTGTGCCGTCTTCTATGAAAAAGATCAGAGTCAGTGGAATATATGGTGAACGGGTGAGTAGGCATTACCATTGTGTAATAATAACAAACAGTTGTTAAGAACAAAATAAGAAATAGGCTGTGTTTGAATTGGCGGCTACGGTCGTGACTGAAGGCTATTGCTTTGGGCATGTTATTCTCCAATGCTTGTTCACATGACGATCAAGCCGTAGCCAATAATTTGGACATGGTGATGTACAATAACGAAAATATGCACTTTACCAACCAATGCTATCTCCGTGAGGTATGTTTTAAGAGAATGTTTGAATGAAGAAGTAGCTGGTTCTGTAAGTGTTTTGCAGAGAAAGTTTAGGGGCCAATTTCAGGTCCCATGGAATTATGTGCTTTTACAGGGCTCGGTAAGTGCAAAACTTGGACCCTGTTTCGTGCACTGATATTTCAGTTTTTGTGAACATCGTTATATTTGATTAAGCAAACATTGACAAAGAAGCAGCAACAGTACATGCAGCATGTAACTAGCCTGAACATCTGATGTCACATTTCGAGGTTTGTGACATCAGATACCGTCCTTTAGAACCTGCTGGTTCCTACCAGACGCACCTTTGACCTTGCATGCCACAATACTGTGTGTTTACTATACACTCACAAATGTGTAATGACCTCCAACTATGGACCCCCCCCCCTTTGTTCAACTCTTTGTCTTGACAAACATGGACCCCATAGTTTTCAATCAATCTGAAAGTTATGCGTAACTGCATGCATTATGTCTACCCAATGAAACTGTTGTATTTGTAAGGCCAGTGCCTGTCTTCATCCTTGGGGATGAAGACAGGGGACCAGTCTGGTAAATACCCTGCTTGTAATTATTTTGTTATATCCTGGTGCCTTCACAGACCACGCATTTCATGATGCGGTTTCCAACAAATGGTGCCCTCAATGTTGAGACAGATAACAGGAGACTGCGGTATTTATCATACTGCTTGCAACTTGATCTACTCCTTGAAGTGCGGCATAGGAAGAGGTGAGTGTCAAATACTGATGAGTTCATTGTTCAGATTCCCTCGCAAATAAGAATAACTGCCAACTCTCCTTGGACTCTGCAGAAAGTTCCCTGAAAATAAACTAATCTTAGAGTCTTCCTGATTGTGAATACATTTTTCCTGCTCCCTGATTGTTGTACAAAATCTCCGTGATTGCAAGCTGCACATGTTGGCAGCTCTGTAACGCTAGAGCCAAATCACCATGGAGTAAGACCCTGACTTTAGAAAATGTTAACATTGAGTTGCTTGCATAAATCACACCTAACCTACTCTAGTGTGGCACACACTGAGAAGAAATGTGTGCATTTAAATCACAATTTTGGGGAAAGGTAATTAAAAAATAACCAAAACTGTTTCTGGAAAAGGATTCCAATATTTAGTTGTTTTCCTCCTCTGTCTGTAGCTCCAGAAATCAGAGAATAAAGCTTTATGAGTCTAACTTCTTGGAGTGCCTGCTAGAGGCTAGACCCCTCGAGAGAGACAGGTGCAATGTACTTCTACTACTACTCATAGCGTCGCTGGAATTCTCTCTACCCACTAACCTGGTCCAGGAAACCCTCAGTGCTGCCAAGCTGATGGAAATAGGGTAGGTTGATCTCTCTTTGGTAATGGGAAAGGGGATAATCTCTGTCTGACCTAAGGAAGATCTCTCTGTGGCTGGGGGAGGGAGGGGGTGTAAACTGTGTGACCTAGGGAAGAGGACAACTTCTTTGTGACCTTGAACGGAGGATATTTTTGGGGGTGTGAACTAGGGAAGAGGATAATCTCAATTTTACCCTAAAAAAAGGATCATCTCAGCGTGACCTAAGGAAGGGGATTAGCTCAGGAGGACCTGAGGAAGAGGATAATCTCGGTGTGACCTGAGAAAGGGGATAATCCCAGTGTGACCCTAGGAAAGGGATAACCCCAGTGTGACCTCGAGAAGAGGATAATCTATGTGTAACCAGGGGAAGAGGATAGGCATTTCAAGTTTTACTCATTTCTTTCAGGGGTGTGGATACCATTGAGTTATTCTTGATGCCGAGGGATCACAGATGTCAGATCGCTTCTCTCCTCCTCAGCGCTGTCAAAGTGGACAGAGATGACAAAAAGGTATTTTGATCATTCTGTGTCGGTATCATCTTTAGATAGCAGCAAAGCAGAGAAAGTTGAAAAAAGTGTTGTCTGTCAAAAACTGTCTGAAGTTTACAGTTTCTATTAGTTTTGTATCTAGTATGAAATTGACTGTTGACATTATCTTCTGACAATTGAAGCATTCTGATTGAAATGTTTGCTTGTTACCAGACCACTAGTTCTTTTGAGAACCAAAATAATTCGTAGGAGAGACTATTTACCTGTCAAAACAAACCTTAAGTTTCTAAATTATTTATCCACCATGCAAGTTCTACTCAGCATCATCTCTTATCTTTAACATTGTTGAGAGAGACTCTGCTAAAAAAGGTTGAAACGTCATGCCATTATTTATTCTTTGGTTGGTGAGCAATTTGCAACGGCTTATTCTGTTTTCTCATATAATGTTTTTGTTAACATTCTCGTCTGTCAGGATGGGGGTCTGTATGACCGGTTGTACCTGTGTCTCTATCACACCGTGACTGATCTATACAGGAGGATGCATGCAGACATCGATGCGCTTTCCTCTCAGCCGTCCCCAAGGGTAAATGAAGAGTAAGTACAAACACCAAGGCTCCTTCAAGAGAATACCTCACACAGAGCTGCCAACTCTCCCTGATTCTGCAGAATGTTCCCTGAAAATAAACCAATCTTTCCACTTTCTATGTCCTGATGAATTTAAAAATCTTCCTGATTGCAAGAAGCAAATGTTGGCAGATCTGCCTGTAGACCACAAGGCTCATAGCTCAAAGCTATTGCTTTCTTCACTCATATAAGTACAGGTGCCCCGGCATGGTAAGTGTAGTGCACTGGACTGAAGTTCTAGTGCTGTCAGAGTGGGGGTTCGGGTCCTAGTCATGGCACTTGTGTGAATGCTACTATTTGTTGACATGTGTAGTAGAATTTTGAAGTCTTTGCACAGAAGGCAAGAATTCCCCAATTTGTTCCCATGCTGCGGTACAGACCAACCTGAATGGGTATTTTTATTTTTTAAATTTTTTTTAAATTTTTTTTAGAAAAAAGTTTTTCATGTGGAGGGAAACTCTAACATTTTTTCTAGATTTTAGATTCCCATTCTCTTATACCTCAAATAAAGGTACTTTTTTTATTGTAGAAAATACAAACTTGAAACGACCACGAGACTGCTTTTACCTTTATTTATCTTCGGTATATTCCTAGGTCCAGGGAATTCAAGTCACTCTTAGCAGCGGAGGTTGTTCAGCTCTTCTGCATAGTACCAGTCTTTTTTGACTATGTCACCAAGGAGTCTGGTGTTATGCGTCTGGTTTCATTGGCTACGGCGGACGTTACCGTTGTGGATAAAGTTGCTGACCTCATCCAGCGAATAACAAGACAAGGGGTAGGGCTTGAAAAAATTCTTTGAAAATCAAGAAGAAACAGAAGAAAAGATGGCTCAAAATAGACCAATCCATTGTGGGGGTCGATTTACCAGTGTGTACAGCCTATTTTGCATTTCAGGGCTGTGCATCTTTACTTGCTCACCATATTTTTTCTTGCAATTTGACTCCAAGAACGGTAAACCATGGACAGACAGTATCTGCAGGTGAGGTCAGTGCAAGGGGTCAATATGTATCTTGATCATGACATAGGAACAATTCTAGGATGGGTAGGATTTGAAATTTCACATACTCGGTGCTCGGAAAACGTGTACGCTTTGAAATCAAAAAATGGAATTAGCTGTTGCAACTGACCAAAAGAACCTATGGTATAAGTAGCAAATGGCCTGATGTTTTGACCCTAGCAAAGTCTTTCTCGAAGGCTAAATAAAACACACAAACATAAACTGTTATGGGGTGTGTGACAGAAGCAGTCAACTGGACTGTAACACCTTCTATATACTTGTTTATAGTGTGTTGTGTTTTCATTTCGCCTTTAATAAAGACTCTGCTAGGGTCAAAATGTCAGGACGTTGACTTTATGAAATCAAACCCTTGTAAGTAATTATTGTTTTAAATGTGCTCATGTGACCTTTGACCCTGTACAGGGTGACCTGAGGCGCATCATCGAGGAAGTCGCAGAGTTCATCATCAATGGTCTCAATAAGAACACCAAGATTGTTTTAAATAAAGGAATACCAGTCAAGAGTTCATCCAACTATGTCTTATCTGTAAGTATTTGGCAAGTAACATGCAGTTCGATTTCTTAATAAAAACCCTATTTGAAGATAAATGTCTGGTCATTTTATAATTTGCAGTATTTTGGCCGCATGGGGGCTGGTGTGGACCAAATTTTTATGGTGTAAAACAAGTAAAACGAACTGGTTTTTCTATTGTAATTATTTGTATTATTATGTATTTGGTCATTGATACAAGAAAACAGTCAAAATACTAAAGGTGAAACTGTAAGAAAGTTAGCCTTTGTAATAGCCCTCATGCGGTCAAAGATATGGTCATCTGAAGGTGTCCAACAGTTTCTGAAAGATGACTTGCAATGGCTTATTTGCAAAGAATGGCAACAATTCAAATTTTAGATATCTTGCTGCTTATGAAATTATCATCCTGGTTAATAGTTCTGGTTGTATACTTCATAAGCTGAAGATTCCCTGACTTCCTTGGCCAGAAGCTGTCCCAAATTCTTCCAAATAATTCAGGCTCTGGTAATCCACCACCCAAATGTTTGGACTTTGATAAGATTGGTTCGCATGCTGAGTGTGGGTGGTGTCAGGGTACAATACCAAATCCTTCAAAATCAATCAAAAAGTGTGCATGGATTTTGTAAGATTTTGTAATAGTCAGAGATAATTTTTTGTGTTCCTCCTCTTAGACACCAAAAGCCCTGCCTAGAAGACCCCAGTCCTCCCCCGTCCATGCCAGTAAGTATCTAGCCATCGGTCGACCAAGCCCGGAGCACCCTCTAACATCTCGAACACGTCCATCTACAGCTCAAAGTCTGAGCAAGTTCGGACAACGACAACAACGACAGCCAAGACTCGGAGATAAGATGCTGTTGGCGCCTCAGAATCTTGGGTTTATCATCGCGCTGCCGGAGTGTGACATCGCTCTTGTGCAGCTGGATTGTATACCAGGTATGATAGTGAAGACGGATCTGTATGTTGGTTCCCTCATTAGATTCATAGTAGAGTCAGTTCGTTTACCATTCAGGCCTGGAATTACACGGAGGCCACGAAGGCCATGGCCTCCGTTGCCTCTGGTCTTGGCCTTGGTGCCTCTTCAAAACTTTCCCATGGACATTAAGATTCTCTAATGGAAGTGCCCTTTGCAAAATGAAAATGGCCTTGCCCTCTTAAAGATGAAATTCCAGGCCTGACCATTCTTTACTTTTGTTCAAATTCCCCTCAAGTCAATTTTTCTTTGTTCACCCCAAATTGATTAAAATTTACCCTGTCAGTTTCCCTTGCGCTTTATATTTGAAATTTGAAACAAAAAGTTCTATCCCGTAAGGTGAACTCTGTACTGCCACCTTGGGTTGTGATCCCTGGTTATTTCGCAGTTTAAGGTTGAATGGCTTCTGACTGGCCCCTCCGAACAAAAATATTGACAAACAGCAGAACCGGAAGACCGTTGCCAACATTAGGGCTAGATAGCCCAGTTGGTAGAGTGCTGGGGTGGGAAGTCATGACGGTCTGTAAAACTTGTAAGTTCAATCTTTGAGTTGATATCCAAGAGATATCGTCAGAAACAGATTCAAAATATTATTCATATAATGTTTTCATATCCTTTTATCAAGTACAGTCTAACTAAAGAGCAAGAACCATGCTTTGGTTCACAGTAAGAAGAGATTGAGTCTTGCTCCCAAGCATCTGAGCAGAAAATAATATTGGAAAATTGATTTTAAAAAGTGTCAGGTGCAGCGTTTATGTTTTTGTACCAGTTGGTAGCGGGAAAATTGTCACAATAAAATTTGCTTGTGGATTAGGTGTTTAGATTATTAACAAACCATCTGTTATGTTTGTCCTTGTATCTCAAGCCAACATACATTGTGGAATAGAGTAAGTTTTGTCAGCATTGGTAACCGAATTGAACAAAAGGATAAAGTGCGCAGGAAAACTTTGATTTAGCCATGTCGGTTAAAGCAATGTGTTCAGTAGACTTGCTTCCATGTCTGTGATCATAGTTTTTTTGTCTGCCTAATAGTATTGCTTGGAACAGCGCCCTCGTTATGGTGTTTTTGCGCGGCTGATGCAGACAAAGTAACTGCGATCTCAGACTTGAAATCAAGTCTAGATGCTGCATTGCAATTTGCACTATATATTGCGCACTGTAAGAGTTCTGCACCCAGACTGACAGGCAATTTGTTGTCTCTTTCTTTGAAACAGGAAATTCTTGTGTCGTTACAAAAATCGATATTTCACAAATTAAAGTGTTTCACACCACACACATATTTGAAACTGTGACAGTGTTGTATCTTTCTGAAATATCCCTGAATTTAAAATTGCATGGCTCGGTTTTTGCCAAAAAGGGTTTGTTTTTTTGTTTTTTTTAAGTGAATTTGTACATATAATTCTGTTGCAAAACTGAATACATACAAAAGTATTCACCTATGCCTTGACAATGCACACACAAAAAACATGCCCAATTTTTTGTACATGGCTGATGGATGCGAGATAATGTCGGGATCCCAACAATAATTCTTTTTTTACTTAACTACCACCATTTATTCCCCTTATGATATCTTAAATGAAAGCATACGGCTTTCTCTTAATCTATAAAAAAAATATCAATTTAGAAGTGAAATCTACATTTTGGGTCAAATCAGCCAAAATTCAGACTGGGCATCTTCAGATACGTTTTTGCATGAAGTCTTGCATAAACTCTTTGAGATCAAACTTTTTTCCACCAAGTTTAGTTACAACTTTCTTTGTGCCGACATAACAAACTCTTGTTGCCTAATTTTCAGTTTATTGTTTTGTTAAATGTTGCTCTAATCAATGACATTAATTTTGTTTGTTTCCTTTATTTTGCTGGCTATTAACGCTCGCCAGACCTGATCCTTAATCTCAAGGCACAAGGTACATGCTTTGGATGAGTGTTTCTCTGTTTGCAGTGCAGATGAACAAAGAGAAGATAATGTTTTGTAGAATCGGCTGCCATGATTGCTCTGTAAAACAGCACTAATTTCCTTTCACTGTTGTGGTGTTTATGCCTTGCAAATGCTCAACAGGCATGATATCTGTGCCACTATATCATTTCCCCCCATTTTTAGGCACAAGGAACTTGTTTGAAATCCGTTGTTGTTGTTTTGTTTGCTTTTGTATAACGTTAGCTCATCAATATTGTATAATGTCTGCTGAATGTACAGTTACCAGCATATTATGTCACGGGAAGAGCTGATTGGCCCTATTGATCCCTTACGAAATGCAGCTCCGCACGATACGTGTCCGCCGTTTCCACCATATTGGGAGTCAATTCCTTTGTGTACATTTTGTCTCCCAAAATGATAGTCAGGAGGCCTAGAGGTGTTGTAAGTATGATGCGGGCCATGCACAGGGTCAATACTCTACAAAGTTTTTGGACTTCTAAAGTTACAATCTTTTTCAAGAGTTGAATATCATGCCTGTGCCCACTTTCATAAATCTGTTAAGTACAAAAAAAGGCTTAGCACAGAAAGATCTTGCTTAGCAGACACAGGTTACCAGC
>CM021538.1:5508976-5551178 GCA_010994315.2 Pisaster ochraceus | reverse complement strand
AGATGTTAAAATTTAGGCCTAGCGATTTTTGAACAGACTACCAGCTGCCCTATGCATCTGCATAATGACTTGACTGGTATGAAAAACAAACATGCTAAGCATTGCAGTACTGGAGTGTTGGTATGTGCTTAGTGGCTCCCTTGACACTGGCCCTTGTTTCCAATGCAGTCAACATTAGTTTTGCTTCATGTCTTTATCCCTAATCCAGGATCTCTAGGAAATGGTCCTCATTTACAAAAACAGAGTAAGATCAGACAAGTGTCCATATAACAAGCAAGGGTGGGGATTAATTGACCTTATGATGACCCCAAGGTTTGCATAATTCATGAAGCTATGCAGAATTCATGATTGTCATGTATTAAACATGTGTTTGACTGTCATTCATCTCAGGAACTAACATTCCCATATACCCCCTTTTTATAGCTTCCCACAAGCCTCCCCCATCCCCAGCCTCCTCGGTTTATAACTTCTCCCCCGTGGAACAGGCACCAGACTACCTGGACCGAGCTCACCAGCATAACTTCACCAGCCATACTAGGTCAATGACCCCACCTTACGGTGGCCGCCGAAGGCCACCATCACCGCTCAGCATGCAAATAAAGTGAAGCTGGACTAAACGCTAAAGCCCTAAAAAGCAGCTCATGGTAATGACGCATCGAGTGCTGTGCTGAGGTTTGCTGTGATTTGAACAGGCTGCCATGTTGAAGAATTTGCAAACTTGCCGTTAATCTAACTGCATGCATGCTTTGGAGTGATTGTAATGCTTCGAGATGTTTAAAAGAGGGGCTCCGAGGGCAAAGTCAGTTTGAGATGCACTCATTTTCCAATAGATAGAGTCCTGATATGGAAAAGGATAAAAATTACAATTACTAACCTCACGCTAAAATGGTGTTAAATGCAGTTGCTTTTTATCTTCCAGTGCGCATTTTGTCAACATAAAAAGCATCCGATGTCATCACATTTAAAATATAACGGGCTGTACATTTTTGTACAGGGAATTCTTGTTTCATTCCTGAGTTTAATGATATTCAAGCAAAACGGCATTCAGTTTGATCTTTGACTGGTGCAAAAAGCACTCTAAGGAACAAACAAACCCATTTGTTTCTGACATCTAATGAGTTCACGTTTCACATTTTGCTCTGAAAGAGTTTTAATTAAAATGAAATTTCGTACCATTTACCGTGAGGTTACACATCCACTTTTATAAGAACTGAATCCATTGAGAAATGAGTTTGACCTTGTAGCCCCTCTTGAACCATTTTTATCCATTTTGGGTTGCTGTGGCTTTTTTTTTTTTCATGTCAATTTGTTAACACTTTATTGAATATACTTTCATGATGAAACTAACCCAAATTATTTAATGGCTAACATAAAGTTTTAGTTTGAAAAGACGTGTCTTTAAAGGTAGGTTCAAAGATTGTGTTTTTTGCCAACATAATGCAGACTTAAAGACCAAATTATAAAGATACAATAGAACTCACCTGTGAAAGTTTCAGCTGAATACAGTGTCTACTTGTCAAGAAAACAGAAGAGAAAAGAAATCACTGTATTTTCAGAAAGAATGTTGAATCCTTTCACAATTAGCGAGGCGTCGGAGGACACCAGCCTCATCTCTGGTCGCAGCATTCACAAACGGACACCACAGAAATTTGAAACTCCAAAAGTTGCCTAAAAGTGATTTTTGAAAATTACAATATTTTCGACATACTTTTTTTGAGCTCTAATCAACTTCAGACGAATTAACCTCGCAGGATTCTTACTACCATTACTGTCAACAAGTGGGCTCTCAAAAAAATATTTTCACTTTATTTTGGGGGGGGGGTCTTTACCATAATATGACTCTACCTTTAAGTTGTCTATTGAGGTTATCTCAGTAGTCAATTTTATGAATCAATCAACTGAAAGTTACTACCTGTTAATTTTTTTGCTTCATTATTGTCATAACAAATTTCCAGTAAAATTTAATGAGATTTCCTTCCTTTTTTTAAAATCAATTTTGGGGGTTCTTCTCCGCCTGCTTTAGGATCTTAAAGATTTGAAAGGGCATTTTATCAAAATTAGCCAAATGATGTTAAAAAAATGTAAGTGGCAGAAAAGCATTCATGTTTTTACTTTTGCCCCAATTCAAGAAGTTGTAAAATTACGACTCTGTCTGGGCTCCATCTATGGAGTCTGCTGCAGTACATTAACTGGCTTAGTAATTTACCAACAGTAGAACATGGACTAAAAAATGTTAAGTTAACATTGCAACATGGTAACTTGGCTATATTAAGTCCAATGCGACCATAGCTTGAGAAACTAACCTTCAAAAACTTCATCGAAATATGACTTCATTTGAAAAAAGGGTCAAAAGTTTCAAGGGTGACTGTCGTCGTGATCATAGCATAGCAGGCCTGTGGCTGCACACGGACTCATGAACTTTAACCATGTTACTGCACACTTGCTTGCTGGCCGTCACATCACGATGGGCGCCGTCATTAATATTGTGATAAGATGGTCAGCGCGCGCAGCTGTACGGCCACAGGCCTGCTGTGATCATGACGACAGCCCCCCTTTACCCAGTGTTCAGTTTTTAGTTTACAAGACAACATTTAACATTGGATCTTACTCATAACATTTCTCTTTTCAGAATTATAATATTTCTAGCAAATATTTCAAGTATGAAATTTATGAAGAAAAGCAAAATTTCGTGAAAACAGTCGTTAGGAAATTGTCACAAAAATGTACCTAGTGATATGTTCATCTTGTTTTCTTTTTGATGATGTTGTTCTTGTTTTCTCATAGAGCCTCTTCTCATGACACCGTCCGGTGATCCGCCCATCTTCTTTGGAGATCCCTCACGTCTTAAAAATCCAATGTATGAGACTAGAAGAGGACGCCAGCTTCACATGAGAACAGCGAGAGTGACTTGGGATGTGACGTGAGTCCGTTGGGAAATATACTTCTTTTTTTCTTTTTTTCAAGAGAAATGAAGCTGTAAAATTTGTATTTCTAAGAAACACTAGGGCCTGAAGGTGGAGGACAAATAGGATTTTTAACAATGTTTGTTGCCCGAGAAATTGTGAATCTGTGCGAATTATTTGTGTGCATCAATCTTTGGAAATTGGCTGTATTAGATAAGGGATTCATTATACATGTATAAATACTGAAGGCATGTGAGTGCATTGTCGCAGAATATAATAACGAGGTGAAGTGTGGACTATTCCATTGAAATGGGAAAAGGCCAGATTTCATCAAATGAATTCTGCAACAATGCATGAATGAAATGAATCAAGTATTTGCTATAAACTCATACATAAATCCTTGTCATTTCTTTTATTTTTTATTTTTTCTTTGAACACATAAAACAGACCTGGAAACTCGTCAACTCCTCTGAAAATTCTTTTAAAAAACCTCATAGACTATGTGGACGACTCCATGTAGACACCAACCTTGTCATGACATTGCCTCGTTTGGACAATCAAGCACAGAATTATTTTGGGAATGAGGCTGCCAAGCGTCCTATAATATCCATAAAGGACTCCCATATCAAATTATGCGCGGAATGCACGGAAAAATAAACGATGACATGTGACGCATATTCCACCAATCAAATGACAAGGATCTGTGTGTGCGGTATATAACATGTATTAAAGTTGTGCTGGATGGTGAAGGGATGTATTTAAGAAAATTAGCTTTGATTATAGGGCGGACAGTTTTATGTTTAGCTAATCATGGTCAGAGCCCCTTTTTTTTCTGTCTTGTAGCTCTGTAGGATGTAGAAATGTGCAATATGAGCAATCTGTGATGCAACGACAGCTCGTGGAGCTAGCCATGTGGGGGCCCAAGAGGTCCATGCACCAGACTCACAATTTAGTAGCAAAGTTGTCAGGATGTATATCCCTGGTCAGGGCACTTGTGTCCACATTCAAGATACTTGTAGAGGAAGAGAAATGACCAGTTCAATTTTGTGTTGTACTCATTTTCCCAATAGATTAGAGTTCTCAAGTGTGTGGGCACAAAATTGCAAGTCTTTAACCTCACGTTAAAAAGGTGTAAAATTGACAGTGTATTCAATACCCTTTCAGTGCAAAACTTGTCAACATCCAAAATATTTGATGATATCATTCTGAGAAAAATGAATCTCTACATTTTTGTACGGGGATGTTTTGGCTCATAACTGATGTTTTCAGAGCGAAATTGGAAACATGACAACTGATGGATCTTTACATTCCAAGGAGGAATTTTTTGTCAGTCAAAAGGTCAAAATTTAACACATTTTGATATGTATTATCAAAAAGTCAGGAATGAACCAAAACATCGCTGTACAAAAATGAACAGACCCATTTTTCTCAAATTTATCAAATTTGGGTTTAAAATTGGATAAGTCCAGCATTTGTATCAAATTTAAGTAAAAAAAAATAAATATGTGATTTTAGGGTTGAAAAATATAAAGTAGGGTCTACTGAAGCTATTTTCCTTTTTTTTTAATGTTGCCCTTTGATATAAGCTATAATTTGAGAAATTGTGTTAACTTTTGTTCAGAATACAAAATTAACTTTGCTGAAATTGTTTTATATTTTAAATACTTGTCAACAATAACAGAGTTGCAGAGGGTAAGTTAGAATCAGTATGAGGTGCTCGCTTCATTTATAGCTGAAAAAATCACAAGGTCCAGCATTTTGATCAAATTCTGGTCATTTTTTTTTTTTAACACAAAGGGTAAGTCAAGCATTTTGATCAAATTTTGGTTCAAAATAATTTAAAAAAATAAAAAAACCACACACACACACAAGGGGTAAGTAAGTTCAGCATTTTGATCAAATTTTGGTAAAAAAAAAAAATCACAAGAGTAGTCCAGCACTTTATCAATTGTGGCTCTAAATTGAAAAAAAAACATAAGGGGTAGGCCCCAAGTCCAGCATTTTGATCAAATTTTGGTAAAAAAACAAAACAAAACAAGAGTAGTCCAGCACTTTATCAATTTTGGCTCTAAATTGAAAAAAAAAACACACAAGGGGTAAGTCCAGCATTTTGGTCAAATTTTGGTCAAAAATATATCTAAAAAAACACAAGGGGTAGGTCCAGCATTAACTTTATCAAATTTTGGTAAAAAAACTAAAAAATAACACAAGGGGTTAAGTCCAGCTTTTTATCAATTTGGTTCAAAATTGAAAAGAAAAAAAATCCACAAGGGGTAAACCCAGAATTTTCATCAAGTTTTGGTCAAAAATATAAAAAAAACACAAGGGGTAGGGCCTAAGTCCAGAATTTTCATCAAATTTTCAGTAAAAGAAATTGAAAAAAAACTACGAGTGGTAAATCCAGCATTTTTAAAAAATTTGAATAAAAAATTGAAAAAAAAAACACAAGGGGTAAGTCCAGCATTTTTATCAAATTTGAGTAAAAAAATTGAAAAAAACAAAAAACACAAGGGGCAGTCCAGCATTTTCATCAAATTTTGGTCAAAAATTAAAAAAACACACAAGGGTAAGTCCGGCATTTTTATCAAATTTGAGTAAAAAATTTAAAAACACACAAGGGGTGATCCAGCATTTTTATCAGTTTTGGTCAAAAATATAAAAAAAAAACCAAGGGGTAATTCCAGCATTTTTATCAAATTTGAGTAAAAAATTTAAAAAACACAAGGGGTAAGTCTGGCATTTTTATCAAATTTGAGTGCAAATTTTTTAAAAACACACAAGGGGTAAGTCCAGCATTTTCATCAAATTTTGGTTAAAAATTTAACAAAAACACAAGGGGCAAGTCCAGCATTTTTATCAAATTTGAGTACAAAACTGAAAAGAAAAAAAACACAAGGGGTAAGTCCAGCACTTTTGTCAATTTTTGGTTAAAAATTTAAAAAAACACAGGGGGTAAGTCCAGCCTTTTTTAATCAATTTTTGTTCAAAAGTAAAAAAACTGAAAAAACACAAGGGGTAAGTCCAACATTTTGATAAATTTTCTTTCAAAAATTGAAAAAACACAAGGGGTAAGTCCAGCGTTTTAGTCTAATTTGGGTAAAAACTTATCAAGCGATATGGTTGGAAATGCTACAGCAGGGACTACTTGACCAGGGATATAAGCTATAATTTGGGAGTGTTAATTTTGGTTCAGAGTACAACATTATTTTGGCCGCTTTTATTTTTACTATGTTTGAATCTCGGCTTGAAGATCAAGCTGGTATAGGAACCCAGGTTGTTTTGTTGTACATAAGTGTGATTGTACATATTTATTGTATGGGATTTGCGTTGTATTTTTATAAAGAGAGATTATAGTAGATGGGTGTGAGAATTTACATTTCTAATTGTTCTATTTGGAGTGCATTAAAATGCAAGTGGTTTTTTTTTTTGCAATAACAGATTTTTATATATAAGTTTGATACCAATTTGACATTATAGCTATCTATAAATTTGATTGATTTTGAAGTTAATAAACAATACCGATGTTGAATTGTTGGCTGATTACTGGATTGATTTGTTTCTGGATGTTGATAACCCTTTTTTTTTTGCTTTTCTTCAACAAAATGGGCTCTACCACCCTTTCATTCCTCTTGCAGTTTAAACAACTCCAAGTATAGAGCGCTACAGTCCTGGGATTTTGTTTCTGAAGAACATCAAACACTTTTGAAAGAGTAATTGGCAGATCAAAGATTAGAATAACATCTTTGGTAGTTATTTAAGGGGCATTAAGGTCAGGGGGCACAGGTCAGAGGGTATCCACAAGTACATCTGAGCAAAATACAAGAAGTCTCTGCAAAAAGTCATATTTCCACCAGATATTGTTTTAGCTTGCAAAGGAATAGACTTTTATTAATATTAATTAACCATTAACTTAAATAACATGAATGACAGTAAAAAAAACTGAAACTTAAGAAGAGTGAAAGATATGCTTGCAAAAACATTTATTAACCCATCTCATTTAGTCCCTCCATCCCGTTTAATATCTAATTGCATTGATATTCAAAAGTTTACCGGCAAGGTACACAAACAAACAAATAGAATCAGTAACAGATGACGAAAATCATGGTCTACACAAATTCTGTTGAAATTGGTGTTTACATCCTGTTCTACGAGTCTCTAAAACTACTGATACATGAATATATAGATGCAAGTAACAAGATGCCGCTCCGAAGGCGTTTCCATGGTTTGTAAATGCCTTTACATGCTGCATTGAAATGCATTATAAGTGAGACTTTTTACAACTTTAGTAGCTAGCTTCAAATATATCAGCTTAGGTGCAACAACATCTGTTGACAAAATTTAAGACAGAAGAAGCCGAACCAAGAAAAATCTGGATTCACAAATTTGTTTAAAAGTAAGGAAAATATACCACGCTTAGGGACTACATATTCAATACCTCTCGATGGTGTTGAGTGAAAGAATATAAGGTGCAAATAAAATAATTTACTTCCAATAACCCTCGGCGAATTTTTTGTTTACTTTTTAAGTGCATACAACTACTACTGAAATTCCACCATGTACAATACTATCTTGTTAGAACTGGATACCTTGCCAACAAATAATAATAGTTTTAATAACTTCAAAACTTAAATAAAAAGCTTTGTGTAAACGCTTCAATCACTAAATCAAAAACTTTTAAAAACTTACAAAATACAGTAATTTGAAAGCCACAGCAATCACAACGAAAATTAACCAATATAGAACTGTAAAGTGAAGGTTTCTGTAAAGAGTCATGCTTGGATTACATTAACGTTAAAAGTTAAAGTGTTCAACATTGAGGTTTTTTTATTGAAGATTGACCACTCGATCTTGAAAAACCTTCATTTTACATTACATTTTACAGAGAGGTTTTTTTTTTCTACCAGTAGTTTTCACAGTGGACGGTTGCGAGGCCGTACTGGTTGATAACGCACTGGCACTGTCTCTCAACGGAGCCGGTCATGATGGGAAGGGCATCGTTGCGGATGATCTTCGGCAACATCGAGAGGAGATCATTGTTACCTGAGAGCAGCATATCCAATCTGAAGATGGATCCTGTACGGGAAGTACAAAAAACCAAAAAAACATGATAAGTTTCTATACACAAACGTTTCCCCTGGAGATCCAGTTATTTCTAGAGTTCTTTGCGGTTGAAGTGACAGTGCAGTCACCATTTGAGTAAACAAGGCAAGAAACTGCGTTGGAAAAAAGGGGAACAATTTATTGAGTGCAAGGGCTGACCTATATGTACACATGGTGTAGGCGTTAAGAGACTTTTCTGTCAAGGGCAACAAAATCGGAAATCAGTTTCAAAGGGAGGGTACCCTTTTGATTATTACTCCTGAAGTAAATGACCATAAAAACTGACTAGGGCAAGAGCACTGGAGAGCTGTTGATGTTATAAAATATTGTTAGAAGCGATCCCCTTTGGAGTAGTTTCAGAGTAAGAGGTAAATTTTCAGCCACAAATTTGAATCTGAGAAAGGCTTCAGGCATGAAGCCTTTCTAAGGCATCTCTGAACGCACACGATTCTCTGCAATGGTCATAGTTTTGTTCTTACATTATTTTCTTGCACATTCGATGACCAGATGAGCCCAAAGTTTCACAGGTTTGTTAATTGACGCATATGTTGGGATACACCAAGTGAGGATATCGGTCTTTGACAATTACCAAAAGTACAGCCTTTAAGCAGCTTGTCAGAGAGTACAAGTCTGGCCCACTAAAGTCTTCATTTCTGCCTTTATAAGTTTATTTAGATCAACCTGAAGCCTTTACGCTGAAGTCAATAGACCTTATACATGTGGCGTCACTCGCTGTAGGACGCCCTCGTGTAGAGGTAAAAAAGGAGGTCTACTGACCAATCCTGTACACCGCGCATAAAACTTAAGCAATTCCATTGTTTCATCTTTGGTTTACCTCCAACATGGCAGCTTGATGACATCAATGGTCGATGACACCAATAAGGTCTATTGACAATTGCTAAATACAACAACTGACTGATACGTACCACGTGTGGCAATGGCCAGCTTGGCGTAGTTTCCACTTGGGATATTGACCACTCCTTCCTTGATCTTCTTGCTGGCTGTGATTATGGTTTTGTCATACTGGATACCAACTGGTGCTCCTGGGGCAGACTTCTTAGAGATTGACTCGTAGTTGGAGACGACGTACAGGATGATGCCACGGGAGTTCAACTTTTGTTGGACTTCAGCGAGAGTAAGGTAGGATTCCTCGACCTGTCGAGGCATCGATTGGACAACAGTTATTAAGTGCTCAGAAGCACTTTTAACATTAGTTTCATAACATTTGTATCTTTTGCTTTAGTTGTAGCAAGTTAACTTAGGCTGGGAGAGCCAGTAGTCTGATCCTATTTTAGTGTAGTAAGCAATTGTGCTATTTCGTACAGGAAACAAAACAAAAATGGCAACCTAATAAAAGTCTACATGTATCAAACGGCCCCTATGCAAGCAGCATCAGCACTCCTGGCGGACTCATTTTGAAGCAGTGCCATAAACAACCCCCAAACATCATATAGTTACAAGTAAAGTACAGCAGCTTGGCAGCTTGATTTATGTTTTAACGCTTGTGCATATGGGCTATTGTTCATGCGCATCATAAATTCTGATTTTGTTCTTACCTGGCGTTCATTCTCTACAATGAGGACGATAGCCTTGGCTGCTCCTGGACGGAAGCTGTACTGAGCGGCCAAATTGATGGCATCAAAAGCATCTTTTGTGTAGTTTCCGTAGGACTGAAGGCTTTTGAATCCCTTGGGCATGTTTGCAGCTGTGTTCATTAGGTAACCGTTGACTGTGTGGCTGTGATCATCCTCGTGGATGCCAACGCCGCTGAAGGCTGCCAGACCATACATGTTGTTTTCCATTGGAGAGCTGGCCTTGCGGAGAGTGTTGTCCAATTTGTTGATGAGAGTGTTGAGGTTGGCAAGGACTTCTGGACCTCTGAAGATCTTGTTCTCAGAGATGACAAAGACAATGTCGGCACTGTTGACAACCTTACGTTCCATCCACATGGATTCGACTGGGCGATCTCCGCATTGTTCTGCAAGTTTAAAATGGCAAAAATAATTATGAAATGCTTGCCCAAAATGTAACAGATTGGCAAGAATAGGGAAAGTCCACTACATCAAGATATCAAAAATGAAAAGTAATAGTTTGCTTTTACCAATGCTCTATATTAATTTTGGGACAAAATTTCTCAAACATATTTTGTAAATAGAAATTCAAATGAAGTTAAAAATTGTGCTTACCACATGGATCAACAACAGCGATGTCCTTGGTACGAGCGAGATGAATGTAACCCTTAGTAAGCGTACAGATATCCTTGCATTGGTCAGCTAAAGTCCTGCACTCTTGGAGCCACTCTACTGGACTGAAGGTCTCAAAGGCTGGCTGCAGGCTAGACTCTTGACTGTTGAAATACTCCATGCACTGAGCCTCAAATGCAACACGGTTACGCTCGCTGCATCCTGGAACCTCAACGTTGGGACGGTTGAAGCGGTTGATCTGGCACTCTGGGCGGTAGGTTACTTCATAGGCATTGACAAAGTCGATGATGTCTGTAGCATTCTCGCCATTAGGCTTGATGCGGTCGGTTCTTGCCTCACGGTCCAAGTTTCCGAGGAGACCACGTGTCTTGCCGTGATACCATGAACTGAGGGAGATGGAGCACAGGAAGTTTTTGGAGTTGCAAGAAACCTCAACACCATAGGTGGAAGTAATGTTGACCCATGGACCTTGGTGCTTGACGGTCACGGTCTTGTCTTCAGTCTGGAAGGGGATGTCCTGGGGGACGACATCACCATTGAAGTAGACAACGTTGTCCTGGTTGATCCTCATGTGTACACCCTTCAGAGCCAGGAAAATATTCTCTTGGTTGCTGAACAAAGTGAAGTTCTTGTCAACGTAGTCAGTAGCCAACAAGTATGTGCATTCAGGATTGGTGTATCCGGGGTGCTCGTATAGATGGTTGTCGAAGGTCAGGACATGAAGTGAGTTGAAGATTATTGCAGTTGCTGTGACAATAAACAAAAACATCCATAAATTTGAGTATTTCTTTGGGAATCTTGTCATGATAAGTTTGTACTTTAATGGTCTTCTTGTTTACTACCTCTATCAATAATTTGTGTTTGTAGTAACAATACCCATGGCAATGTATTCATCACATTGAGGGTTTTTTCACTCAAAATAACTTATGATTTTTTGTATAAATTCATGTTGGCTTTGTTACTCACCTTCTGAGCTGAATGGTCTGTAGTAGCGCAGGGCAAGGATCTTACTGACTGGGATCTGCCTACGGAGTTCCTTCAGGTACTCAATCAGCTCCTTGATCTTCTCAATTCCTTCCTCAACCTTGATCCTCAGTTGTGGGTACTCGCTGTCAATCCTATTACGAAGGTTCTCCACCAAGTCTCTCAGCTGTTGGACGTAGACAGGGTACTGCTCCTTGACCTTGTCGGTCAAATTTTTCACCAATTCCTTAGCTTTCTCAACCCAGATGGGAGCAACTCTCTCGATTTCAGCACGGACCTCAAGTGTCTTTTCCTTGATCTGGTTGATGAGATTTTGGGCATGAGTCTTTGCATTGGGGTACTCCCTCTTGACAAGCTCATAAATCTCTTCCACCTGCGAATGAAATAAACATTTCCCATCTTTAGAGCGACGTGTCAAACTCTTTTACATCATCTCTTTTCTGTCATTGCTGTGATTCACAAACATAGTAAAATGGTTACATTTTTTTGCGCTATTGATGTTCTCACCTTTTGGGGAAGGTTGTTCAGGAACTCAGTTGCCTTGGCCTTCCAGACAGGGTAGTTCTCAATGATGTTGTTCTTCAGCAGGGTGTAGTTTCCTTCAATGTAACTTTTCCAGATTGTCCAGTTGCCTTCAACGTTGGCCTTCAGGACAATCAGATTGTCTTCAATATTAGCCTTCAGGACAATCAACTTGTCCTCAATGTTCTGTCTAAAGATGGTCCAGTTGCCCTTCAGCTCTTCAATGGTAGGGATCTTCTCGGTGATGTTCTCCTTGAGTTCAATCAGGTTGTCCTTGATTTCCAAGATGACTGGGTACTTCTCAGCGAGCTTCTCAAAGTCTCTGAGCTCTTCAAGAGTTGGGAGCTTCTTGTACTCTTCAGTGATGTTCTGTTTCAGCTGCATGATCTTTTCTCTTAGTTCTGAAATGCGCTGCTGCACGACAGGTTTGTTGTAGACCTCCTATGAATCAAACACAGTTTGGTTTGCCAGTGAGAAACTTTAATCATATTCCATGGTTTACTTATTAAAATGGAAACTTACAACATCAATGCTTGTTCAAAAAGATTTAATTGAATTCATGCCAAACTCTGTTCCAAACATTTTTTGGGGGGTGTATGTAGTGAAAGAATTTTAATAATTAGTGCGAGAATATATTGATCATTACAAAAAAGCCAATTTCTACACTACAGTTCTTTTCATGGTAACAAGGTCTCCATGTTAAAAACCAAACTAACCTCAATGTAGTCACGAATCTCCTGCTGAGTTTCATTAGCACGTCTCATCCATTCCTTGATCTTAATGACAGAAGGCTCAATGATGTTGAGCTTGATCAGGTCCTTGGTCTCCTCAATCATGTTCCACTGGGCCTCGGTCAAAGTGGGGGTCTCACGGAAGCTGGCCCAGGAGATTGGGTGGCTGGTGTTCATGGCATAGCTGTGCTCTCCCACCTGTCCGATTGCGTTCAGGCCATTATTGAAGACTACAGGGATTTCAGAAATGACAAAACGGACAACGTACACAATTCTGTCTTGACTGTCGTAGAGGAAGGTAACATAGCGGGTGAATGCCTTGAATGGAATCTGATCGAGCTCATAATAACGAATGAACCAACCTGAAGGAAAGATCAAAATATTTACAATAGATTTTATACTTATAATGAGCAAAAATGTAAACACATACAGATACAAACAAATTGATATAACTGATCAACACTCAAAAATGAACTTAATCCTTACCTGGCATGGTGCCATTGATATAGGTGATATAGTCCTGAGCCATTTCCACGGAAGCAACCTTAACTTCTTCTGCAAGGTTTCTTGTATACTCGATCTGGTCAGTCACGTAAGCCCTGGTCTGTTCAAGAAGCTCCTTAGCCTGATCAACATACGTTGTCTCCTCCTTCAAGTAACGCCATTGCTCCAGAGCATATTCTTTGACTAGCAAGTATTTCTCTTCGGCAACAGACATCACGATGATGTACTTTTCATTGATGAATTCGATGTACTTAATGGCAAGTACTTTTGTGTCGTTGGCCAAGACAGTAACAAATGCTACAACCTTTCTAATATTGGACTCTACAGGGAAGGCCAGGATCTCCTCAAGAACGATTTCGTAGTTTTTCCTCAAGACCATCATGATTTCCTCACGGGTCACCTCTAGAGGCTGGAAGCGAGTCTGGTTGGCCCACTGCACCGTTTTCTTGACAAATTCTAAGGCCTTGGTGACATCTTCTCTGGCAATGAAGTCTCTGTAGACTTGCATGGTTTGCTGGTACTCCTCACGCTCAGTGAAGTCATTGTATAGCTGGATGGCCATAACACGGGCTTCTTCTAGGATAACCTTAAACTCATCGATGGTTTGTTGCAAGGGCTGGAAGCGGGTCTGGTTGACCCAGAGGAGAGGCTTCTTGATCTTCTCAAGGATCTCAATGACATCCTCACGTGCAAGGAACTCCTCAATCAGCGTTTGGACTTTCTCATAGTTCACACTGAAGAACTGCTTGACTTCTTGCTTGGTCACTTCAAGGGGCTGCTTGGCAGCCTTCTTCAACCATTCGATGGTCTGATTTTGGAGAATACGGCCATCACTGATTTTGCTTTTAACCAAATCAACAATCTGTGCAAAATAAAGAAAGTAGACGGAAATTAATTGGATTTTGTCAAAACAATTTATAAAAACAACAACCAACTTGACATCTTTGATCCAATAAAATTGTTAGAAAAATGTTATATGAATTTACCTAGAAAAGATTATTCTACCTGCCCTCTTCAAGATTTCCCATTGCAGAAATTGTCAAACATTACACAAAGTTGGGAAAGATTTAAACACAAATGCCTTGTTTTTCCCAATCACAGAGCCTTCAGGCAAACAAGTTGCGTTAGAACAAAGAAAACAAGACCTGGTTATTTAGTTTACATACCTCAAAGAGGTTCTTCTCAAAGTACTTGCGCAGGTAGATGTTGATGAAGTGGCTCTCATTCTTGCTAAGGACATCAAATTGATTGAGCTTCAGCTCCACAAAAGATTTTAGTTTCTCGATAGTATTGTTGACGATCTCTTTAATCTCGTTGTAGTACTTCTGGTTGATCATCTCAGCTTCCTGGTACCATTCTTTGACACGGTAGAAAACTTTCTCGCCAGCCTGGAAGATGGTGCCTTGAAGGTATTGTGCAAGGTACCTGTTGAGGATATGCTCAGGGTCCTTGCTGATCTCAATGACGTAAGCAGTTGCATTGGACACGTACTGGACGCCGGTCTTGTAACCTACCAAAGCATACTTGAAGGAGACTTTGCCAGCTTCAATGGCCTTCTTAAGAATAACAACCACTTTCTTGCCAGTATCTTTGCTGAGCTGTGTAGCATACTCGATAGCCATGACTCTGTATGGTCTGCTGATTTCATCAACCCAGATAATGTATGGTCTGGTCACATTCACAACCAACTCGGTCTTGTTCAGAGCCAATTCTTTGTAGTACAAAGCATATTCAAGAGCAGCATCAGAGAACACTCTAACCTCATCAGAGTAGCTGAGACCAAACTCTAGAGCCATCTTTGATACATTCAATGTGTAGTTGTACATCAGGATAGCGTAGTTATTGATCTTGTACACAGCCAACTGGGTAAAGCCCTTGGTGTTATTGACGGCCCACTCAGTGAAGTTGAGAGTGTAGTTCAGAGCTTGACGGCTGAAATTCTTAGTGTAGTTGATAGCTAGAATTGTGTAGTCTTGGGTCAGGTCATAGCTCTTTACAGCAGCATCATACACGGTCATATCAAGACACTTCTTAGCCCAGACATTGATGAGGTGTTCTGGATCCCTGGTGATACGCAGAAACTCAATCCGGACTTTTTCCAATTTAACAGTGTACTCGTTGATTATCTCCTTGAATTTCTCAATGTTTCCGTTGATCATTTTTGACATCCTCCTGGAATTCTTCCTGACAAAGTCTTGCACTGTCTTCTCGAACCTCTGGACCTCCTCCAAAGCCCGGAAGCTGTTGATGGTAGAGTCGACTGTGGTGAAATCCATGCGGTCAACAACATCCCTAATGGTGTCATTTACCTTACGGATGGCCACATTCCACTTCTCCATCAGCTTTTGGACTTGTTCAAGCTCACGGAAATCTTGGAAAGCTTCACGTGGGTTGTAGATGGTGAAGTTCAGAAGGTTGAAAGTGGTGTTAGCTACATCACCTGCCTGGTTCAGAAGTTCAACTGTGATGTTGAGTCCTTGCTCGAGGTACACCTTGGAGGTGTTGCTGGCATTTCGGACCATCTCAAGAAGGTTGTTGTAGATTTCATTCTTAAATTCTTTGATGGCCTGAAGGGTCTCTGGGTTCCAGCTGACATTGCTGTAGATCACACCGGTGTTATTCAGTTTAAGGAGCAAGCTCAGGTCAATGGTCTTAATATCCTAAGAAAATAATAAGAAAACAATTGTATGAATTATTAGTCATTGTTTTCAATCTTTCCAGATGCATCAGTTTAAAACAAAGTTTCCCTCATCAAAAATACAGAGTGTTGTTTTGGACTATTAAATTCAAGTACCTCCTTTTTGTACAAGAGAGTCACAATGAAACATTTAAGATTTGTTTCCCTCATCAAATTTACTGAGTTTATTTTGGACTTTAAAACAATTATATTCAAGTACCTTCTTTTGGTGGAAGAGAGTCATGGTTAGTTCATCGCCAACAGGGTTGAGATGTCCCTCTACACAGAGAGATCCACGAACTGGGATTGTAGCATTGAGCAGAAGGCGGTCGTTATTAGCTGTTTCCCTTAGGATTACTTGATACCTGTTGCCTGTGTTTACCTCAGACACCATCTCAGCTTCTTGGACAAAGTTGTACGCATTGTCCATGTCGAGGTTGGTGCGGATTTCAGTGACGTAGACTGGAGTGTCCAAGAAGATCCGGGTGTTACCAGAGATGCTGTTGAAGGTACGCAGACCACGGAATTGGTCGAGGACAAACAGTGAGTTTTGTCCAGCTGTTACATACTTGGAAACGAGATCCCACTTAAGGTCACCCATGACCCTCTCGAAGTTAGTGAGAGTAACAAAACTATGCAGACCTAGATTGGCGCCAGCAGTCAAATTGGCGATCTCACTGACAGCTGCTGCGGCAATGCTGCCATTAACACGGTCAAAGGTGTACAAAAGGTACACATTGTGGGCTTCTACACCCCCCTTCATGGTGATCTCGCCGATCATGCTGGTGACATTCATGTTACTGGTTAAGTTCAGCTTCTGGAAAGTGATGGGAGAGGCAAAGTTGTTCATCTCAATAAGGTGCTGAGTGCTCATGTTGGCGACTCTGCTGGTGAAATTCAAGCTGGCATTTCCAATGATCTGATCAAACCGACCAATTCCTCTCATGTTGCGGATCAGCATGTTTGTACCAGTGGTCAAGTTAGCAATCTTGCTGGTCACGTTCAGGCTTGCATTTCCAATAATGCGCTCAAATTTGCTGAAACCAGTCATGTTGTTTACTTCCATGTTGGAGCTGCTGTTGAGGCTGACAAGGGGGCTACTGAAGTTCATGCTGGCATTAGCAAAGATTCTATCATACACCATCAGACCAGTCATGCTGTTGACTTCCATGCCAGTGCCAGCAGACAAGTTGGCAAGCTTGCTGGTGAAGTTGAGGCTGGCATTTCCAAGGATGCGCTCGTACTTGTTCAGACCGGTCATGTTGTTGACTTCAGAGTTGACTGCAGCAGTCAAGTTGGCCAACCTACTGGTGACATTCATGCTGGCATTGTTGATCATGCGCTGGAAGCGAGCAAATCCTGTCATTTTGTTGATCTCAATGTTGGTGGCTGTTGTCAAGTTCAGCAAGACACTGGTGAAGTTGACTCTTGTGGTGCCGTTCAGCAGCTCAAACTTACTGAAACCAGACATGTTGTTCAGCTCCATGCTGCCACTGCTGGTCAAATTGGCGAAACAGCTGGTCATGTTAGCCTCAATGGAAGAATTGATGCGAGAGAAGTCAATGAGGTTGCGGAAGTCATGGAAGCCAAGGTATCCCACAGCTGTGGTGTTGATGAAGGGAATGCTCATGTTGGTCTTTGCAGTTGCATTGATCCTTTCAAAGGTGTACAATTTAGTGAAGTTGATGAATTCAATTGCAGCCTCATTGGATGAATTGATGTACTTGCTTTTCAGCTCAGCAATAATGCTAGCATTCACACGACCAAAGTTGAACAGGCTTGAGAAGTTGTGCATCTCAATACCAGTTTTGCCTGAGGTGTTGAAGAGAGGAGTACTGAGGTTGTTCTTGGTGAGAGCAATGATGCTTTCAAAGGCTGTCAAGGAGGAGAAATTATTCAGCGTAACATTAGTGTGGCTTGTGGCATTTACATGTTTGCTGCTAGCATTTGCACGAGAAGTGAAGTTGATGATGCGGAAGTTGAACAGGCTGGAGAAGTCTTCAAATCTAATCTCAGCAATGTTGCTGGCAACTCCTAGAGGTGTGCTAAGGTTCAACAGACTGGATGCATTGACTCTTTCGAAGGTAAAGATTTTGCGGAAATTGTTGAACTCTACGCCATGTACACTGGTGGCATTGAGATAGCAGTTGGTGATGTTAACAGTGTTGTTGACACGGACCAAGGAGAAGTTGAAATAGTCATCAAAGTTGTTGAGTTCAGCAACAGAAGTGGTAGCGACCTTTCCAATTGGAGATGAGAAGTTGGTGCTTGTGCTGGCGTTGATGCGCTCAAAATCCATCAAGCGGCGTGAGTTATGGAACTCTGTCTGAGTAAGGTGGGTAAGGTTCATGTATCGGCTTGTTAAGTTGAGAAGTGCAGTGTTGTTAATAAGACGGAACTTCATCATGTTCTTGAAGTTATTCAGATCTAAACTTACGACGGCCTTCAGTGTTCCAACTGGGGTGCTCACGTCATAGTTGATGCTACCATTAATACCTACGAATTTGAAGGGACCTGCCATCTGGTTTGTCACCCGAGAGTGAACTGCTGTCATGTTAAAGAAACGAGCCAAAAGCTTAGCTTCTTGGGTGATGTTTTCAAAATGAATCTTGAACAAACTTGACATGTCTTCAATTTCTTGAATATGCTTCAGAGTGAGATGTCCAAGGGGTCCTTCTCCTACGTAGATGATATCGGCATTTGCCCTCTGGAAACTCATGAAATCACGCATGTCATCGATGCCATAAGATTGATTCAACTCAAACTGGCCAATAGGGGTGTTGGCATAATGCATGGCTCTGAAGGAAGCAGACTCAAATTGCTTCAGAGATACAAAGTTAAGAAGCTTGAGATCATCTTCCATGAGGGCTGTCAAGAAACGAGATTCAATGTTGGTGCGCAGTTGGTGTTGAACCTTACCAAAGGTAAAGATGCCAGAAAAGTTATCCAAAACCAACTCACTGAAATGAGTGGCATTGACATGACGAGCGTTGACAACCAGAGTAAGAGTGTGCTTGATGTTCCTAAATGCAGTGAGGCTTTCAAAGTTGTTCAGCTGGACATTATTGTGGAGCTCTGCATTTCCCAAAATGCTAATGACATTTGTAGCCATCTTGCTGGTAGCACTATCAAAGGAAAACAGATCTCTTGAGTTGACAACTTCGTTTTCAAAGGTGTGAGTGGCATTCACAATGCTGGAGTTGATGAAGGTGTTGAAGAATGAGCCAATTCTGTTGAAGTCTAGCAGTGACCTGAAAGCCTCAAACTGCATTCCAGTGTTGGTGGTCATGTTACCCCATTTGCTTGTGAGAACTGTGGAGAATCCACTGTTGGCATTACGGAACACAGATAGAGATCGGACGTCATCCAACTCCATGTTGTAGTTGGTGGTCCAGTTGACCCATTGGGATTTGATCTCATGACCCAAGGCAGCTTCAATGCTCTCAAAGTTGAAGATACCCTCGAAACCATTCAGAGAGATGCCTGAGTATGTTGTCCAGTTGCCCATAGAAGTGTTGGTGTTGTGTTCCATGGCAGCCATGATCTTATCAAAGGAGAATGGAGATTTCATGTTGCGAAGAGCAAGCTCAGACTCAGTTGTAGTGTTGTACCAGGGGGAAGTCAAGTTGTGTTTGGCTCCGAATACCGCATCATCAAATTTGAAAAGAGAAACAAAGTTGTTGAGGTCCATTCCAACTCCAAGAGTCCAGTTGCCCAATGGAGATGTAACATCATGTACAGCGGAAGATCTGACTTCGTCAAACTCAAAAATGGAGCGGACATTGTTGATCTCAATCACACCAGTGTTGGAAGAGTTTGCCAAGGATGAGTTCATTCGGTTGCCAGCTTCAATGAAGATGCGGTCAAAGTTGAAGAGAGACCGGAAATTTGAGAAGTCGATGACAAAGTCGTTGGTCCAGTTGGACAGGGTAGAGACCATCTTGTTCTCTCCTGATGCTTGAATTCCACCAAAGTTAAACATGGAGATGAAGTTATTAAACTGAAGAAGACCTTCTGTTGTCATCTCAGACCAGGGAGTGCTGATGTTGTGGTAAACCCTGCCATCAATAAGATTAAATGCAAAAGGAGCAGTGAGTCCATCGATGACGTACTCGGCCCCAGTTGAGACATTGGACCAGCGAGAAGCCATCTTGTACTCGGCACCAGCATCCAGACGGTCAAAGTTAAACAAAGAGCGAACATTCTGAAGGTTGAACCTAGCATCTGTGGTCCAGTTGGTGAGAGTAGAGTTGAAGCTGTGTTCAAGAGCAGATGTGATGTCATCAAAGTTGAAGAGAGACCGGAATCCATTAAACCTGATACCAGAGAGAGTGGAGGTGTTGGCCCACCTTGAGGTAGCATTGTGCTTCAGAGAATATTCAATACCATTGAAGTTGGTGATGTTTTCGAAGTTGTCAAAGAAAACACCAGATTGCATCGAGGAGTTCATCAGTGGGCTGGTCAGATTGTACTTGATGCCACCATTGATGGCCTCAAACCTCCAGGGCCTGTTCATCTTCTTGATCTTGTAGTCAGCATTAGTGGTTAGGTTAACAAAGCGGGATCCAAAGAGGAAGTCATTCTGAACATCTACCTTCATGTGGCTCTCATCTTCCTTCAGGACCTTAATGGTATGGTTACCAGTGACCTCAGGCAGACGGCGTCCTTTGACTCTGTAGCTCAGGCCAGTCCTCAAGCCTTCAGCATTTACCAAGGAAGTTGTATTGACTCTCAAACCAGATCCACATGTTGAGCGGTTGACTTCAATGTCGAAGACATTGTACAGCATGGTCCTGTCGATCAAGAAGGAGTTATCCAGAGTCAAGTTAGCAGCCATTGGTGTGTAGGCACGGAGTGTGTTGGTCAACTCCAAACGGGAGTCCAAAACCAATTGTACGGCTTCACGGCTCATCTCCTTTAGCCCATCGATGTTCAGCTCCAGGGTCTTTCTGTAGGCCTCAACGATGAATTCTTTAAGCTCAGGCAAGTTGATTCGCTTGATGGGACCATTTGGTGTGAGGATGTTGGTCATGTCAGCTTGCAGCCAGGGGTGGTAGAACATACCATTCAATGACATGGCATCACGGCTGAGAGTTGCTGTGGCTGTGGAAAAGAGAAAAAGGGAAAAATAATTTTTATCAAATGTTCGGATAAGTACTAAAAAATTTGTATCATTGATAAGGTATTAAAGGGCTTGCCACAACTGAATCATTTAATTTATAAGAGTTTAAAATGTTTAAATTGAATTGAATTGTTTTTAAATTATTAAATTAAGTGTATCACCTTTACAAGGTACAATATAAAATGCGCAAATTGGCCAAAAGAAATTGCTCTTTGGCAAAATTTGAGAACTGCACTCAAAAATCCCAAACAAAGAATATTAAGTTTGGCTGCCCAGTTCGTTGGAGTCTATATGAATTAATATGCAAAATATTTCAAAAGCTCTGAAGCAACAACTCACCAGCTTGAGTAACATTAAGGAGGTCCGTCAGAGTATTGTTGTGAGAAGTGTTGTAGCTCAGTACCCATCCCTTCTCCTGGTCCTTGTTAAAGTTCACGTTGAGGGTGTAGTTGTAGACTGGTGTGACAGTCCTGAAGGCAAGGTAGTTGCCTCTCTCCTTACTCAAAGTCAGGTCTGAGTCGATGATGAACAGTGGCTTTTCCTCCATTGTCAAGGCGGTGTCGTTAAACCAGAATACAAAGTCATTCTCTGACTTCATGAGAGTGTAGACAGAAGATGTCTTCAGCTAAAGAAAATAAAGAGGGTTTTCAAGTTTTAGCTGAAACAGTTTCAGAAGATTCTAGAGAAGAGAGGGCCAAATTGTAGAATAATGGAAAAGACTCGAAAAGCCTGAAGCTGGTGATAGAAACATGCATGGAGGAATAGCCTAGTGACAAAGATGCTGCTATGTGAGTTACCAGCAAGGGAAAATTTTAAACAGAACATGTGGAGGGCTATACGGAACAGTAGCTAGACATTATCTGATGATAATATTAATAGATATAAACTAAGCAATAAACAACTGTGATCATTCCTCAAATCCTATAAAATACTCTTACTATTTTGATAGAATATCAGGTTGCATGTTCATTGTTCTGACATACACACTTTCAGTTTTGATAGATGTTATAACTTCCATAAACTATATAAAAAGATTACTACACTGGCAATCTTGTTACACATTATTGAGTGCAGAAGAATTTAATTTACTGTGGTTTAAGAGACTGTTTCATAAGTAAATAAACTGAGGGCTCGGTTTCACAAAGAAATAAGATTGTTCCTGAGAGGGAATCAATCTTAACTGCTAAGCAAGGAGTGATGTCCCAATACAAGTTACACACACAGCGGAGCAGCCAACATTTGCATCTTACAATCAGGGAGATTTTGTACAACAATCAGGGAGATATTTAGAATCACGTTCAACATAATAGGGAACAAGTTTCCATAATCTGGGAGATTATCAAATCTGCTCATCATAACATAGAAAGATTAGTTTATTTTCAGGGAACTTTCTGCAGAGTCAGGGAAGGTTGGCAGCTCTGATACTGACAACTCATCTTCAGATGAAAATCCGTGCTCAGTAAAATCGGGCCCTGATTTGGTTAGTTTGAGGTCTTATCAAACTTGACGGCTACAGCTATGTCTACAACTGTTGCTAAGGGTGTTGCTGAGGACACACTATGATATCTAATGCATGATGGGGTGGAAATCGAGCCCTAAACGTAGCTTTAGCCACCAATAAGGACAAGGCCTGAGATCTTACCTTCAGTGTTGGTACAGTGGTGTTGAACTGGGTCCAGTAGCTGTACTGGTTATCAGGGAGGGGAGACTCATTGGCATAGCGACCGCTCATGCTGTAAGTGATGCGCTCCTCACTGAGTGGGCGTGGCAGACTGACATTGAAGTAAGCCATGTACATGACTGGGGTTGGCTCGAGTGTATCAATGGTCTCGTTGCGCAGGCACAGCTTGGTGGTCACATTGTAGGAAGTCTTGGTTGTGGTAAATGCGTCATCACCATACATGCCTGCAATTACACACAATGAAAATCAAAAGTTAGATTCTGATAGTTTTCAATCATTTTGTATAACTGAACATTCTTTTCGGATAGTTATTAAGTGATAGATAGACAAATCATCAGTGGTTAAACTGGTGCTTGAGCAGGTCTTTTTTGTCCCCAAGAATTTGCTTTTTTTATACTTTTTTAAATACAACCAACAAAATAACAATAAATGGTCCAATGGTTGACACGAAGTTAAGAACAAGAAAATTCTCGCATCATTTAGAACGACTGATAGTGGATCTATTTCTGTTTGGATACATTTTCAGATTTTGAAACTCAATTTGTTCCTACTTTTGTTTTGAGTTTTCTATTTACTCAATGACTTACTCAAGAAAGTCCAATCTTTGTAAGCCTCAAAGCTCGGCTTCAAAGTCTTCTCTGTCTTCTCAAAACCAAGGGTGACAGTTTCATTCAGCTCCTTGGGACTGAAGATCCTCTCATGTTCATAGACGATGGACTTGTCGTTTCGTGTCAGTGCCATCCTGATGTCTCTCTTGGTGACGGTTGGTGACAGTACGGAGTTACGGGTGCTCAGTGTACTATTGACAATTGAGTAGTCCTGTCAAGACAAATAAAAATGTATAAAGTTAGTCTGTTTTATCTGGAAAGTTTTCTCAAAAAAGGACTGGAAGATTTTGATGTCTGTTGAACAGTGGAACACTAAAGTCGTGTGGATTTTTTTTAGAATGTGGTTTTCCAAATACTTAGCAAGTTTTGTTTTCAAACTATAGATTTACAGAAGTGAAAGAAAACTTTGAAAGGAACTTACCATGAAGCTGTTGGTGAATTTAACTTCCATTTCATTATCATAAGATTCCGATTCTATCATCCTAGCTTGGCTGGTGAACGTCAAGTTCTGTTGGAATACACTCAAGAGTGCCTTGGCATCAACATTATACTCTTCTGGACGCACACGAGTGACATCCCACTGAACCAATACGGTGTTCTGGCGGTACTTATCCTGACGGATGCGGTAGTTGTAGAGAGGGAAGAGAATCTGCTGGTAGATGGGTGTCTCATTGTCCCTACACAAAGATTAAGTGGGAAAAATAACATTTTAGTTTTAATGCTGAAGACAATGGTATGATTTTTATAACTATAGTAATGACTCTACTCGGTGGTAGATCCCGAAAGTGCAGAGGGGGCACCCCAATCCCTCTCTTATGCGTACTTGTTCATGTGTAGGCACACTGGATCAGTAGTTGTGCAGCCCCCACATCCTAACTTGTGACAAATGAATCTCTGAATCCATCCCTGATACAAGACAATCATCGCGATAGCCATTATCAGAAACTTCACAAACCATTAAGTCAAGGTAAACTAACCTTCCATAGTGTAATTGCATGGTGCCAAGGAGTCTTTCAAGCGTATTCTCAAAATAACAGAGAAGGGAGCATCAAAAGTTAATCCAAAACTTACCAGTAGTAGAAGTTGGTGGCAATTGCTTTGACGTTCATGCCTTCCTTCAAAAACTGAGCAACATTGGCAAAGTACAGCTCCATAACGGAAGCGTTGAAGACGACGGTGAGGTTGGTCTTCTCCACAGTCGTGACGTTCTTCAGTGTCAGAGAGACGGAAGCGTTGTACTTGGGGCCGCTGGTGGTGTTGGCAACAAATTGCATAATATCAGTGTTGGCCTTGGGGTTCTTTGTCTTCAGAAAGCCAGCGAAGGCGTAGGTCTGGAGCTCGGGGATAGAGAAGTTCCACTTGGTCTCATAGTTGGCACGGTTGAAGGTGATCTTGGAGGAGATCTCTCTTCTGAGGGTCTCACCTAGGATGTGAAGATGATAAATAATTTTCTTAGATGTCTACAACTCAATTGTTAATTATACAAAGGCTGTTCTCAAGCTGAGGTTTCAGGATTTCAGTTTATTTGTTTCATTTTTTTGCAGTTGAATTCTGCATTTATTCCAACGACTCTTTGAAGAGAAGGAATCATCTGCAAACTTACCTGGAGCGGTGAAGTTGACCAAGATGACGTCAGTGATTTCAGCTGGCATGGCGGCGGTCTTCTTCTTCATCAGTTGTTGCATTGACTTCTTGGCTGGGCTTCCTCCCTTCTTCAGGTTCTTGTACAAGAACTCAAGAGTGAAGGTCTTCAGGGCCCTGTGGTACAAAATAAACTGAATGATAAGTGTCTGCTTGCACACCTGTTAGCCTTTTTTGAGGTGTGGTGGACACTTAAGAGTGCGCTGTTTGGTGTGGGTGTGGATGGAGACCCTTGATCAGGCATTAGAATAAAACAATGAGACAAAGACAACAGCAAAAATGCAAAAACAACTGTAGAAATTATGAATATGTACCCGGTATAGTTAAAAAAAGGTTATAAAATCACACCAGATGTAAATAACATTTGATGTAGAACAAGAGCTCATTTTGTAGATAGGCAAGTGCTCAAGGAATTGTGAGTGACTTTCTATTCAAAATCTGCATTTTAGTTTAACTCTATCCATCCCCAGTAGTCTCGCCTCACGTCAGTGTCACAGTTGAGCATTGCACAATGAGCAACAAACAAAGTACACTTTTAAGGACATGAAATTTGACTTACTTATCAGAGTTGACAAGGGTGATGTTGAAGCTGGTAGGTCCAGTGATGGGGAAGCGAGGTGCGTTATCAACGTAGCTAGCATTTGGGTAAGCCCATGAGGCGCACAGGTCAGCTCCAAGGACGGTCTTGGTGATTCCAACACATTTCTTAACCTCAACACGATCCTTCTGAACTCCTGGGATGTACTGGATGCCACCATCAGGCCTAATGAAAAAGAGGAATAAAAGTGTTAGCACCTCCGTTCAAGAATGCTTATGTCTTTGGTGATTTCATTGGACATTTTGATACAACCATGTTTGTACAAGTTGTTGATTATCAAAACTGCTTAGCACACAAATCTTTATACAGTATTTTCAGTTTTTAATGGCATTACAAATGAAGGGGGAACAAACAGAAATCAGCATGCACCACTTTATTTATGAGTCAAGATGACAACTTTGTTGGAGAAGGCAAATTATACATAAGAACAGACAGAGAAAAACTCACTTGATCAAGAAGAAGTTTGTAGAGAAGTTAAGGAGGTTCATTGGTCTGTGGGTTGAGTTGAGGTTCAACTTGAGGTGTGGTCCTGAGAGGGTAATGTTACCCTCAACGTGAGAGGCATGGTAGGCGGTGGCATTAGCCATGACAGAAGCCTCACCAAGCACTGGTACCTTGACTCCCATGGTTCCGATCACCTCAATAGAGGCACTACAAACAGAACAAAATAGACAATCAATTTATTAAGGCATGTTATGTTTACATGAAGATCAATTGTTTAAAGTATCTAAATGGACAATCAAGTTAATGTGTATTATGATTTCTTGAAGATCAATTGTTTGAAGTAATTAACATTTTCAAAAGTGTGCACAAGATCTTCTTGCCTTTTCATCAAGTTGACAATAGCAAACAGATTTGTTTTATAATTGGTGCAAACTCACTCAGAGCACTGTTTGAATTTTCCCTAGTGAAATGCGCTTGTCCTTACAAATTGTCTGAGATATATCAAAACCCATTTAACACAAAAACACTTAAAGTAATAATATAATCAAAACAACTGCCAAATATTCAAATGTATTACTATTTTTTAATGGACCTACCTAGGGCTGATTCTGCCGGAGGCAAAGGCCTTAGTCTTGATCAGCTCCATACCAAGAGCAGCACGCATGCGCAGGCTAAGCACAGCGGATCCGTTGACAGAGCAGTTCAAGGGCAGACCAGCGCTGGTTGGAATAATGAAGTCACGCTCCAGGAAGATGAAGCTCTTGGTGATGTTCTTCTCAACTCCCCGGGCAACATTCTCCATCATGTCTTGGGCGTACTGAATAAAAAAAAGAGTTTACAAATTGATTATTCAGACTGCTATGCAAAGTATATTTATGTTGTTCGTTTCTTCAAACAGTTTGCCTAATAACACCATTTAACAACCTCAGAAATGTCAAGTTTGGTAATCAAAAGAGTTATCAACTAAAAACTACTTTAAAAAAATAATTGTTTGTTTCACATTGCGGCTGCAATATGTATTATCATCATCAGTGCCTTAACCTGGTTTTGTCCACCTCACGATCTCAAAAACCTTCCTTAGTTTTTATCCCCGTTTACATGGAATTTTGCATGTCACAAACTCACCTTCTTGGCAACGGTCTTGATGTTAGCGACGCTGAAGTTGAGTCTTGGGATGATAGCTTTGATGTCTTCAAGGCTGACGTATCCGAGCTCGTTACCGAGCATCTTCAGATACACTGAGGCGTGGACCATCTGGGCTTCCTGAGGGATCATTTCGTGGATCTTGTTCAATCTGTCTTCAAACTCAGCTGGCAGGGCCTGTTTCAGCTGGAAACAAAAAATACCAAAGAAAAATACACCGGTTATAGTACAGAAATATCACCAGTTAAATGCACAAAAATTAGAAGAGCTATAGTGAGAGCATCACTTTTTTCTTCACTTGTTTACAATGTATTTGTTTGAGCATGTTTGAGCATGAAACCAGGCCTTCTGCTTGTTCTCACCCATACACTCTTGCTATGCTGAGATGTTGAACAAAGAGCCATTCCAACAGCTTTATTCCACAAACTGCATCTCATTGCAACCCCTTGCCTGGTGCATATTTTCCCCCATCCTACAATCTAGACTGTTTTATTAGGGATATCAATGGCTTTTTTCAGCTCCCCCGAGTTATTTTCATCTGAAATGTTTTCTTCTTGTAGCCCTTTACCAAGAGAGGCCTTGTTTGGGGGCAAACTGGCATGAAAAACTTTTAAAAATGGAAAGCAGATTTGTATTACTTGTAAATATACTTTTATCTTTCCAGCCTCTGCTCAATTAGTTTGTTTTAGGCATTGACCCAATGAACACAGAATTGACACCCTGAAGTGCTGGAAATAGTAGACGTGCATTGTGTTTGGGTGGGTTTCACATTGTTTAAAAGGGGTCAATATGATCACTGAGCCACAAGACCCATTTTAAGGTGAATGAGCACTTACCACTTCATTCATATGCTCAGCCATTGGGCTCTCCTTCTGGGGAGTGGTGGTCTTATTGGGCTTGGCCAAGTTCAACTTCTCAAGGATAACCTTCTTGGCAGCATCGAGTTTCTCCAAGATCTTCTCGCTCAGCTCGGCATAGGGTGTGTTGCGAAGGTCCTCAATCTGGACCTGAGCCTCTTCCACCAGGAAGTTGTAGGCAGCCCACATCTTGGGGAGGATCTTAGTGTCCATCTGCTTGAAAAGGCTGCCGAGGATGTCATCTGGGTAGTAGCCCATGGGTCCGAAGACGGCTTCAAGAGCAGATTCAAATCCTTTCATCTCAACACCAGCCTAAAAAATATCAAAGTTATAAAAAAAGGTTAGTTTTGAGCGATACAGAAAGTTCACATTTTTAAAATCACACAAAGAAATGTACCAGTAAAAAATTTATCCTGGACAGAATGATTTCTAAAACATATTTTAAAACTTAAGAATCTCCAGAGAGAAAAGTACAAACCTCAAACAAATTCCAGCTCTGTCCGAGGACATTGATGGTTGTGTTGAGCATGACATGGTGTGGCAGGTAGTGTTCAGCGTCGAAGACGATATTGGATTCCATCTGAGCAGCCATGGTCTTGTTGAAGTAGGGGATGTTGACGGCCTTAGACTTCTCAATGTTGCGAGAGTAACGGAGAGGGTCCTTGGGGTATTCTGGGAGCTTACGGTTTCCCATGGCAGCAATAATCTTCCTCTTCAGACTATAAAGGAATCAAAGTTTATATTAAAAATGAGCAGAAAACAAATCTCATACAGTGCAGCAACTTCTCTCAGACAACAGTTCTTCTTAGCCTGTTTTTATGAGCGAGTCAAGTTAAATAATTATTAAAATAATAACAATTTATTTGTTTATGTCGTGTTTTACATAAAATCTCAAAATGCTCAAAGGAAATCACAACAAAATATACAGTAAACCAGTAAATCAGCAAACAAATTTTTTATTTTTTTTAAAATCATTACGATTATCTCCAACAACTCTACAAGTTAGATAGTCAAAGAAAAAACACAGATTTGTTAGTTTTTACAGATGCAGACGACTTACTCTTGAACAAGGGGCTCATCTGACTCCAAGACGTTCTCGATGTGAGAGAAGACGAATGCCTTGACCTGCATCAGGGGCTCATTCAGCATGATGTCAATGATCTCCTCCAGATCAACAACCTCAGGGTGGCTACGCA
Source organism: Pisaster ochraceus (assembly GCA_010994315.2). Taxonomy (NCBI): domain Eukaryota; kingdom Metazoa; phylum Echinodermata; class Asteroidea; order Forcipulatida; family Asteriidae; genus Pisaster; species Pisaster ochraceus. The sequence goes on along the minus strand of CM021538.1, from coordinate 5,522,263 downwards.
TGACCATCAGGTAAGCAGCGATGCGAGAGTGGACTTTCCTTGAGGAGTCACCGAGGACCTCCTTCAGTGAAGTGCGGACGTTCTTCTCATCAGTGCTGTATTGATTGAAAACAAAAAATTTAGAGAAATATAAAATCGCAAAGTCTGTAATTGTGGCTGTAGGGCCATTGCAGATTTGTCCTTAACAAAATATAGGTTCAGTAATAAGCAAGTGTCAAGACAGCTTTAAGTGCTCGTTATTGAACCACGCTTTTTTCAAAGGACAAATCTTCAATTGCCTCTTGGACAAATATCTATCTCGTGACATACTCTTGACTGTGTGCCAAGTGCTTGAATCATCAAAAGCACAATCCCATCAACTATGCAGTACTATTGTAACTGGCCCATGGTAGCATTTTTTTTTTTAAGTATTTCAGTTTCCTTGATAGTAGTTTCATTTTCCCAACTCTGCTAAAAGTATCAAAATCATGCAACAATACACTTGTCATAAGAATTTTTTAAAAACCAACAACAACGTTTAAATGCAGATGACTGATTCTCAAGCTCACCTTGGGATGTTGAAGCGACGGAAAGCCTGAATGGCAGCCGTTGAGATGTTGTGATGGAGGTCCTTTCTGGCCATGCATTCCTTCAGACGGGGAACAATCTGCTCGGTGGTGTACATCTCATCCATGTCAAACTTCTGTACAGCTTCACCCATGTTGCCGATGCTCTACAAAATCAGAGTACAAACACCATGAAAATCCTAAACAAATCATGGTTAATAAGGGTGACTATTTTTTATTCCAACACCCCTATGTTCCGAAAACCATAAGCTTCGACAAACCCCTCATGATTTACACTGTAGGGTTAGGGTGAGGGTTAGGAAAATACATTTGGGGTGTTGGAACATAGGGGTGTCGGAACATGTGGGTGTAACCATTAATAATTTCTTAAGGCAATGACAAAACTTGAAAGACTTTTCTGCATTTTCTTAGCATTTTGAATATTTTTAAATGCAGAAAATTGCGGCTGTTTTTCCAAAAACGGAAGTTAGGGAACATCTGTTGAAATATAATTTTTGTCAGCAATTTATTTGCGCAGGCCCTTTCAGCCATATGGCCATAGCCACCGATGGCAAAACCATTAGTTCAGACAATGTCTTATTTACCTTCAGGGCTAGGAGGATAAGACGGTTGCTCTCCACTCTCCTTTCTCCTTGGATCTCATCAGGTACAGAGCAATCTCTGCCGAGCATGTCACGCACCATACGGATGGTCTCCTTCAAGGGGTCGGGAAGCTGCAATAAGGACAATGTTAAAAACCAAAAATTAGATAAGATGATTGAATTATCACCTTGAAAAGGAATGATCTTCTATTTTGTGTAAATATGTTCATTCCAATGCCTGTAATGACACTAAAGACATTTTGAAACAACAGTTACTTGAGACATTTAACAATTACCCATTCTCAAATGTAACAGGCATTTCTTTCACTTGAATAAGTTTACAAATACTGAGTGATAAGTCAAAGGTGCTTTTATTGCAAGATATTTATTGACAGGTGGAGTTATAACAATTTATTTTATACAGAATATTCTCGGCAATTTTGACAGAGCTAAAATTCATCTTACGATGTATATCAATGTTAATTACTATGCAAAGTATGATGTAGGGTTACAAATCACTTGGGCAATTTTGACAACTCATCTAGCGAGCCCTGCTCTTTAAAGTTTGTTTCTTCAATCTCTACAAGAAGCTCTTGTGGAATTTTTAACTAACCTTGCGAGCAACCTTCAACGTCTCCTCCTGCTGGATGTAGTAGTTATGGACCATGATGCTGAGGGGAAGGAGGACAGATTGCCTCTTGTGGACGTGGGCAACTCGCAGACTCTCCTCGATCAGGGTCAGAGGTGGGAACTGACGGAAGGCCATGATGTACATGATGGCATCGGAGATTGGAGATGGGACTGACTCGTCAATGATGAGATCGTTCATCACCTTGAAGCATGGAACACTGCCGCACTGAAGGAGGGCATCATACATGTAGGTCCTGAAACATTAAGGAAACATAGACATTATTACTAACATACTTAAATGACAAAATAAAAGTATCTTAGACATATTTGAAACGAGACAAAATTTTATTTTCCTTAAGTGTGTTTTGTAACGTAGATACTGTTCACCAATAAAATCAAATTTTAACATCCTTTTTTTTCTTCATTAAATATATCTCACAATTTCTTCTTGATAGAGAGGTTTTGTTTTTGTTTTTTGGAGAGAGAAATTTGTCATTATTATTATTTCTTCAGCCATAAAATACATGTAAAGTTTAATCATATGAACAAAAACTCCTACAATTGTTTCTCACTTTTCAAGTGCAACCTCTCTGGCTCTGACTCCATCGAAAAGCTGCTTCAGAGTCTCATAGTTCAAGGTACGGATGCTGACGACAAACTCTCCAAAGAGGCGAGCACTGTTCATCTGTGTTTCATCAAGGGAGCCCTCTACAAGTTCAGCCAGGATGGCTTCGGCATGGGTGCGGTCGTCATGTTCAGACTCCTGTTGTTCCTCAAACTCAAAAGTCAAGTTCTTCTTCACCAAGTTTTCTGTTGAGGGCAAAGAGAAAGAAATAGTGACAATGTGTTTGATTGTAAGTTTTGCTTCATTTCCTTGAAGTAGTTTGGAGACATCTAAACAAAGTATCATGATAATTGTTTTTCAAGAGAGTGATAACAGTGAAAAACACATTAAAATATTTTTTGTTTGTCTTTATATTATTATGTTTGACAAAAGACCATTACAAGAATAACAAGTTAGGAACAACTTCAACATCAGAGAATGGTTGGTGATTTAATTACTTTGAAAAAGAAACTCACCCTTCAGCTTCAAGACACTGTTGATCTTTCCTTGTTCTTTGAACTTGAGTTCTTGCTGGATGAATGTCTGGACACCGCGCTCTCCATCGTAGCTAAAGGGGTTGAAGGCATGGCTCTCAAAACAGTTGACCTTCTTGACGTTGTCATCTCTAAGCTCATAGCTGCACACCCTGGTGGAGTTGATGAACTTGTCAGCAACTTGCTGTAAAAAGAAGAAGCAAGAAAAAGGTGGTAAAATGTTTTGATCACATCTATAAAATATACAAAAGAGCATCTTGAAAAGTGGTGAAGTGCTGACATTTATGGAGCACTGGGTTGACAAAGGGGGAGGTGATTGCAGCTTCAGGATCAACTTCTCATCCCACAAAGGGAAACATTTTTTATTTCCTTTTTACAATGGATTCTTGCTATTGGAGTGTCTTCCTAATGTTGGTTGTTATTGCTTTTATTGCTTTTTGTTGAGTCCACACATTCTACTCACACAATCCAAACACATTATGAAACACTTACCACACCGGTTAGAAATGAAGTTGGAGACAATGTAAAAGCCTTCTGTTGGGGTCTGGTGCAGTTGTTGAGGTCAGTGGTGATGGATACTTCTTGGACACGTCCGGCCCTTGAGCGGTCGATGACAGAGCGCTTTGAGGTACAGTTTCCGTTGACTGTGGTTTGTTCCACCACTAGGTCTTCCCTCAGGTCATACTGGAGAGTGGAGATGATACCCCTCTTGATGTTAAGGATGTAAAGTGGTTCATTCTCATGCGAGAGGATCTCCAACACTCTACCATTGTCCATTTTCAAGATGGTCTTGTGTGCACTCATGTCCAGGGAGAACTGCTTGCTACTGAGCAAGCGTTGCCCCTCAACGTTCTTCAGGTTGCATTTCTCGGTGGATAACACCAGCATGCAATCAGACGTTGCCTCTATTAAAACATCGCAGTCGATGTTCATTCCTGTGACCTCATGGCTGGTACCCTGGATGAGTGTGGAGACCGATGCATCGTACTTAAGGAGGTAGCTCGAGCCGGACTCGAAGAGCCTGTCGCCTGCAAGACAAAAGTTTTAAGAAAGCGGTTTAAAAAAAGTTAATTAATCTACAGAAAGACACAAACAGATTTTCATGATGATTAATTGCCAATAAAAGGATCAGTAAAACATTGTGTTGTTGTTCTTGTAGTTATGAAACAAAAGTTTAAAACAAAAAAAGTTAATTGTTTCTTTAGAAGAAACTATGAAAAACAAGCAATGGAGGGGGGTTTTATCTCCGTGGTAAAAAGGAGGAACAAAACACCAGAATGAACTTTATAATAATAGCTTTGAAAAATCCTCAATTTGTTTAAGTTTTCTTTTTCGGGTAAATGGTGAACATGGTTCATCATATGACACAAGTATTTCTTGAAGTCTTTTGAAACCCCAAAAGTTTTGTCATTCTACAACACATTCCATTAAACAACAACACTTGCAAAAAAATAACCTACTTGAAAAGTGAAGTTGGTTGGTTGGTTTTTATTTTGTTTTTGTTTTTGTTTTTATTTTTGTTTTCATACTTTACTCATTCATGGCTTTTTTTAATGTTCGGTGGTCACAGACAAAACAGGTTTATTCATTGTTTTGGGGAATCATTGAAAATAAAAACAACAGTGTTTATACTTTAAAGCAATCGATGCTTAATTGGGCCGATGAACCTCCCCTATTTCCCTGTTATATTGTCAGTGTTTTGACATTTCATTAATAAAAAATAATAATAACAAACGAAAATGTCATTCAATATTAAAACAAGTATTGCTTAAGCTTTGCTTGAGTTTTACCTTAAGAAGGGCATACCCCCACCCCCACTCCTGCCTTGTAACCCTTCCCTATTTTCCCCAAACCTCATCTCCCAAAAGTGAGCAAAGGCCAAATACCAGCCAAACATGGAGAAATCTTTAGCCAGGGTACAGTAGTTGGTAGGTGAGGTATGCTAATTGTTATTATAGCAAAGTCTAAAAGTCAAAAGGGAACTGTCTTTAACCTTTCGGTAAACTTTTCCCAGCATTGCGAAATATGGATCCGCACAATGTTGAATCAATAATTAGTAGAACCAGTAAATCAGCTTCAGGATACATTTGCATAAATCTTTTCAGTCAACTGGAGATAAGGTTACACACAGTTATAGTAAAGCTTCACTAACCCATTAACTTTATTGGCCATTGTGTTGCAACTATCTGATGGTGACTTTTGGAATCAAGGCAACTCGCCTATGAGCTCAGCGCGATAACATTATCAATATTTAAACACAACCTTGTTAATTGTATCCAAACACCTGCCTCAAAGAGGGGGGGGGGGAGGTATAAATTGATGTGACATAAATGACAAGGCAAATCTCTGGCCAGGGGTGGCCTTCAATTAATTGTGAAATCCTCCGGAGAGGTTATCAAGGTGATCTGTGACGTCGACTTGAGCAAAACAAAATGAGTACAAAACCTGAGGAACCCTGGAAATGGTATGAACACAATGGGAAGGGGAACACCATTGTTCTATAATCAAACCAGCTGGTTTCAACATACCAGCATTCCAAAAACTGGGGTTTGTTTGAAATAAGTTGTACAGAGAAAAGTCAACTTTTCAGATCTTTTAATTTTTTTTTTTTTTTTTTTTTTTTTGCAGTTTCGTTTTGTAAAAGCTTATGCTGACCAGAAACTAAATAAAATTTCAGGGGAAAAGCAAACTTGTCACCCACTTTCCTTTTTAACATGGTTTGTTAGGGTAAAACCTTCTAAAATAAGCAAAATTACATGTTTACAAACAAATATTTCTCCTTTAAAATTCAACTTAACGAAACTGAAATCACTGATAAGTAACTAGCTTTACTTACTCATGGGAGGGCATTGTTCTTCATTTTCCGACCACTGCACGGGCCCTGCGTAAAAAAATAAATAACATTTATCAATATATTTATTCCAGGATTTTCTTTACAATTATTTCTTTAGATATTTTCAGCAGCTTTTTTATTTCACTTCTCAACGTTCATCAATAAGCCTACATATTGATCAGATTTCTACCGAAAGTAATATTATAAACTAAACTAAGGGAAAATGCAGCTTTAGATCAAACTTGAAGGCCTTAATTAATTCTGAGCAACATTAAACTTAATGAATAATTCATTAATAAGTTTCATTGAGTCATTTAGTAATTGGTATGCTGCACTATTTGCGGCAAAGTTTCCTAACTCATCCACATTTTTGTTCAACTTCTTCCAAATTAAGTCCAACGAAACAAAGAAAATGTCATTTGTAGTTCAGCCCTTTCGTTTGTTGTTGTTATTGTTGTTTTTCTAGTTATTTCATAATTAAACTTTTCACATGTAGCCCTATATGGTAATCGAGTTAACAAAATTCGGCTGTTTAAAATTAACTTCGAAAACAGTTGGGGTCGATTTTATTCATTGTTAATCCGCTCCAGATTATCCTTGTTTTGACAGTTTTACTGCTTTATTTTTTTCCAGCCAGGCGTACTTTATTGCTAAAAGATAAACATTTTCTCCAAAACATCGGCGAAGAAATCCAGGGCTTCGTAGATCAAGGTCCTCATATTACCACGGAGGATTACCCAACAGCCCAACGAAATCAATTATTGCGTAAATTTCCCACACAACAAATATTTCAGCTTCCCCCCGTAGAGCGATCAACTTGGAATAACCTAATTAGCATACAATACATGTGAGCATGCGCAGTACGTGCACACTTGACAGGATTGGGCAACGCGGCTTTTGACAGTCAGCTGTGAGATGTAAACAAGTTTAAAGTCTTTGTCCAAGAAGTAGTTTCGCTCGCGGGATCAGGACAATGGTGCATTTTAAGTCACTTTAAGTCATTTAGTTTCACTTCACTGTGGTTTCACACGAGAAAATGTTGGAAGTCGAAAGGATAGGGCAGATAGAATTTTCATTTTCAGCCAACGATCGGTTTTGCATTCAATTGCACACAAATTGTGTTTATATAAAATTGTAGATCCATCCGAGTACTGTATTGTCATGCATGGAGCTTTGTTATATGATATGCCTCGCATTGTTCCCATCGGAACTGCAGGCCTACCGCTTGTGTATAAAACACATTCAACCATTCGAGGTAAAACAAAACTACACTGAATGATCGCTTTGCATTTCCCTTCGCTCCAAAGTACAACCAACATATTAAAATACAATTTGTCAGTTATAAATGAACAAAAACAACAACATGGTTAATAAGATGAAGCAAATCACTTCATTTGTTGATAATTAATATGTTGTGCAGCCATGCAGGGCAAATGTTCACAAATCTAATTTGCAAACAATTCCAGCAGGTTACACAAAGGCTTTTTGTCCTCAAGAAAAGGACTTTAGAAAATCAGAACACATAAAAATAAATTCTCAAAGTGAGGTATTTAAATACTATCTTTAGAGGATTGTGTTGGCACATTAATGCAATAAGAATTCATTTCATGCTTAAGTAAAACAGCTGAACAGTATTATAAAGAAATATATTTGAATACTCACAGGCCAAGGCGCTGGCTACCGTCAGGAGCAATACGCAAAATCTCATCTTGAGGCTCCAATAGTCACCAAGATAGCTTTCAGTTTTGAAGCTCCCACAGCACTCTCAGCCTTTATATATCCCTCGTTATCAAAAATCCTGACCTCGACAAATTCCCTGCTCGCTCGGATCAAATGTAAATCTGCGCCTTGCATAATGACCAGAAACCCCCGCCTAGAGATCATGATCCCGAGTCGTGCACCCGTTAAGTTGACAGTAATAATTAGCTATTCAAGTCAACCAGCCAATCAGAGAACTGTTACTGAGCAAAGGCTTGCCTCACTTGCCTGGGACATCCCTAATAGCGGTGTTGACGCAACTTTGTTAAGAAAGATTAGACTGGTCTAGTCTTTCACCTTTGATTTGCTGCGTGGGCACTTTTTCCCCATGATGAGTGAGATCCCTTTCATAATTAACACTTTTGTAACACTGGCGTAACACTGATGACGTCACACTAGGTTTTGCAATTAGAGCATTCTAGAAACAATGGGGCAATAAACGTTTGTCACAGCATGCGGGTCGACTAAGTCATAAACGACTTTTCGCAAGTTTAGAGGCTGTATCCGGACAGCACGTGGACGGCACCCCGTAATTAAAGTCACTGTGCATTGTATTGTTCACATTTTTAGCGCCATTTATTTTACGTTGGCTAATGGTAAACTTACGGACAGCCCTCATGTTTCCTTATAAATTGATTAATTGCTTGTTTGTTTGTTTGTTTGTTTGTTTGTTTGTTTCCTTTGATGCTTGGGTTTTGTTTTCCTCTCTCTCTGTCTTTTTCAAACAATTTATCCGAGGATAACCCAAAAGTCAACAACGACGTTTATTTCTCTTGAGTGATTATAGGCTACATCATTTGCAAATTATTTAACTTTACATTAATTGGAAAGACTGACAAGGAAATCCTTCAACCAAAAGCTCATTGTATTATAATAGGCCTACTGATTATGAAATTATGTACCAATTTTTTGCTGTGATTTTGCTCATGAAACTTGTATCACATTATTCTTTCTTTTTTAAATGACGTTTGACGTTTTTGAAGGCGGCTGTAAAGAAAGAACTGTTGATAAAGAAGACTAAATATAGTGCACAAAATAAGCGTTAATGGGTGCAAATACAAGCTTTATTTGTTCTTTTAAAATATATATATATATATAAAAAATCAACTCTTATGACCAACCATTGCGAAAGGGCCGAACAGAAGCGCTGAAGGCTGATATTATAAGGAGACACGTTATCGTGGAGTAAACAGTTTGAATTTCTTTTGTTTTAATTTCACATTTTTTAATAAGTTTTGGGTTTTTTTACGGAGAAGGACACCATTTCCGCACAAACAACCGAAACGGTGTTGTTTGAGAGCACTGCAGTAGGGCCCACAATCCTCACAAACGAAGGGCAGTTGGGCGAGGACGTTAATTATGAGCGTTTGCTCTATTGTATTATTCGGAACAACAAAGTTTGTTTCGGGTCAAGTTTAGCTAACGTTTCGCCGGGCACGCCGTATGCTCGTGGTAATCAACCCAAGAGCCAATCACCGGTGCATCTACGCGTGAACAGTATACGTATTTGAAAAAATTACCGGGGAAACAAATACGCGTAACAAAGAAAAGAAAACAGTGTAAGTGTTCTTAAGGGCTTAGCCTTAATTTGTTTTCGTTATTTTTTTTTTTTTCTTCTTACGAAATCCTTAGTTACAATTATTATTTAAAGAAAATGTCTGGTAATCACTGACGATTTTATGACATTTCTGCAATGGAAATAAATGTTGATGATTTGCAAAGTCGAGCTCATGAATGTTTAATGGTCATAACGTAGAGAAATCTTTGTCCGCCACGGTTCAAATAAAATAAGTGACTTTAGCGAACACCTCAGACAAAGGCAACCATTGTTTTCAACCGGCGATTGTTTACGAAGACAGCAGAGAGAATATTAATTCATGTTAGCCTATACGGTTATTTACGGTTGCATGCAGACATGAAAAAGTGCTTCCAATTTAATTCAAAAGATCTTAGCCCCCCCCCTCCCCCATTTGACTGAAAGTACACTATTTCCAAGCATCAGTGAAATCGTTTAGCCAAGTGTTGTTGTTGTTTTTTTTTTCATGAAGAAACATTTTGTATAATGTGAAGTGATAGGCCTAATCGGCTTTAAATGGACTGTCAGGATCTAACTTAGACATGTTGAGAAACACAATGCGGAAAGTACCGTAAGGTTTGCAGCAACGTCACGTAGGCATGGCCGGTCATAAACCCGAAGACGATCAAAGCGACTGATCGAAACGTCAAGTTCCACGGCAGACCCATAACTCATTAGAATGATGCGGTGGAAATGGTGGTGATCTTTAGGCCGCCAAACCGATTTGTTATTGAGGGGCGTGGCGTTCAAAATAAGTGAACTTAAAAAAAATCACTGGTATTCAATTACTGAATTTGTTACAGTAGGCATGACACAGTAGGCCTACAGTTGTAATTATGTTTAAACAATTAAAAAGATAATTGACAAGGGTGAGGGTGAATAGTTTCGTTCTAGTACCAATTCAGTCACCATTTCTTATTTCAATTAGTGCAATCGAAATTAGCAGTAAAGTGAGCAAAGGTCCATGACAGAACATAAACTATTTTCCGGATCGGCGTTTTCTCCAAAAATGGGACCACCGTGAAGTTTTCACAGGTCGTTAGGATAGTGCGTAATGTAAAACTGCATGATGGTAATGTATTTAATTCTTCCAAGTATCAACGATGTATAATGCACATTAAAGCATATCAACATTAATTAAGTATTTCACTTGCAACAACTCGGGCTATCGTCAGAAAAATACGGTAAAATCCACAAAACTTTTCAAACAAAATAATTAGAAAATCAGCTTGCGCTTGTATCAAGTTGCGAAAGATACACCTTGCATCCTATACTGCTGTAATCATAACGCATTCCTACCCGATTCCAAGATAGCCTTATTTGGCATCATGATACCTTATTCTATTATTTGATTAGGCCAAAGTCTACTTTTTGTGTTTGGTATCCGAGTTAGGCGCAATCTCAGAATATCCAAGTTACACTGATAATTGTGATTTCATAACAAGCAAATCTGACAGCTCATCATTGAAATGCTATTGTGGTGAAATATCAGCGAAGATGAACTCTGGTTATCAAATACCATTGTGTGACAAACTATCCACACGCAGGTACTAGTTTTCTTTCTGTTGGGGGGGGGGGGGCATCAGTGCCAACATTTAATAACTTACTAATCCATTGTCATAGATTCAAAAAACTTTATCACGGATTCACAATCCATTATTACGGATTCATAATCCATTATTACGGATTCAAACTCCGATTACGGATTCACAATCCATTAGTACGGATTCACATTTGCAGATCCGTTATAACAGCTCTTACTGTTCTTTATGTTCCTTTTCTTCTTTCTGTTCTTACAGTTCTTGTTGGTCTTCCTGATCTTCCTTTTTTAATTACCTTCTTTCTGTTGCCTTTCCTGAGGTTTTTTTCTTCTTTTCTTTTTTTCTTTTAACTTAATTCTTTATGTTAACAGTTCTTACTGTACTCTGGTCTTTCTGCATGATCTTCCTTTTACCTCTGTTCTTTCTGTTGACTTTTCTGTTTTTGTTTTTTGTTTTTTCTTTCATTTAGTTCTTTCTGTCAACAGTTCTTACTGGTCTTTCTGATCTTCCTCTTACCTCTGTTCTTCCTAATGATTTTTCTGGGGGTGTGGTTTTTTTCTTTCTTTCTTTTAGTTCTTTCTGTCAACAGTACTTACTGGTCTTTCAGATCTTCCTTATTCTGTTCTTTCTGACGCCTTTTCTGTTCTTTCTTTTCATTTATTTCTTTCTGTTCACAGTTCTTACTGTTGTTTCTTTCCGTTCAGTTCTTATGGTAGTTTCTGTAAACTTGAGTTCATTTGTTCTTTCTCTTCGTTCACGGGGTATCGCAGCTTATACAAAAACAACAGAGACTAATTTTCGCTGATTTTTCTGAGGCCCCAAACATCGGAAATCAGACTTATACAGGAAGAATATCATGCCGGTCTTTTTACGCACACCCTCAGTTTTGTTTGGTTCTGTTTGTTGTTTTGTTTGCTTAGTCATACTAATCTTGCCCAAGTTCATTGTATTGACAACCTTGATCGATGATGAATCATGTCAATTAATCAGGGAGGCCTACAGTAAACTTCAAATAATGACTGATGTGACGACACACAAGGAACTCGATGTTTACACAGAAGTAAAACGATCGAAATCAAAATAAAAACAGGGTCGCTGCACGTGTTATGACATCGAAGCTGAAAAGAACCTTCTGGATATCTCATGAATGCATTCAAACTGGCTTGGGAAAAGTACGTGCAAGGGAATAGTAAAGGTTGGAATGCACTACCTGCGCCGAGACTATAAAGGAGAAGTCTTTAGGCGGCACTTATGACCATTTAAAACAAGCCCTTTCCAGCGGTTTTTCATGTCATTAACTCTCTTTTTTTTTAAAGATAATCTGCCGTGGAGGTAAAAGCAAATATATATATATACATTGTCTGCATGTTAATAGAAAACTTGCTTTAAAAACAATGAAAGTATCACGTAAAATCAAGTAACATGAGGACACCTGGGGCATGGGCATCGGGGGGGGGCGGGGCTGTGCCCAGACCTTCAGTTATGCCACTGAGCACTGGGGTTTGATGGATAATATTAGTTAAATGCACACTGCGCATAATCTATTTTTATATCAACTATGCTATTTTAGAGGGAGACACGCTTCCACAGTTTGAAAGCGGGGTTATGTATTATTGACGATATGTATACCCTTGGCTATTCAACCTGTAACTTCATACCAGGAAGGAAAACACACACGCACCATTGCAATATTGTTTTAAAAAAGTAACTGGATTGTTCCCAGGTCATGGGTCCGGAGGTATTATGCGGACGGGAGTCCTGGGGGAAAACGCATGCAAGCTTTTCCCCGAGAGGTAAAACTTGACAATCGTTAGTTCAGCAGATTCACCTGATTCAAATTGTGGATAATTATGCCCTGGGTTAGAATGTGGTATTAAAACCAGTTTGTCCCAGTACTCCCTGTAGATTGCAAAAAAGTCCGTGCTACAAAAACTATAAATATGTTGTCACTGCACTATTGATATGCTCAATTCCGGATAGAATTATATTTGCCTTGCTACGTATATCAAGTCTCCCCCACCCCTTCATGAAATTGTCTGGTTATGCCACTGAAGTCACCAGAAAATAGTGAAACAGTTTTCAATGTTTTCAAGCACTGGGTTTTGGACTCACGAAATAAAAACTATTGCTTTAGCATTTCAGGCAAAGATACTTCCAGGGGAATTTTTTCCACTGGGACCATCTGTTATACCACGTAAGTTATGTGTTTATGTGAAGATTAATATTATTTCAATCTTACCAATTGTGCAAACTATTTAAAGGGTAGAATCCACCAAGACCATCGCTATACCATGTAAGTCTGTGAGTATTTATACTTTCAACCAACGGACGTCATTTTAAGAGGCAATGTGGGTTAATACTTTCGAGCCGGATATGATGATTGGTCAGACGTGTACGCCCCGATTTGCACGCAGCTTTCAGTTTACTGTGCGATAACGAAACTTACTGTTACCCGCGTCTGGTGGCATAATTGAAATTTGAAAAGTAAAAGAAAATGGGTAGGCTAATAAAGGCTGTCTATTTTTCTCCCGTTACACCCGGGATCGTTGAGGGTAGAAAGGTGACATACGTTGAACAAACTTCTTTAAAAAGAAAGATAATCTATGTCAAGGATATGGTTTTAATAAACCCATCTTGCGAAAGCGCAAGAACGAATCAAATCACATAATACGAAGGCGCAACAAAAACCCACTCTAGTAATAAC
>CM021538.1:5402289-5419609 GCA_010994315.2 Pisaster ochraceus | reverse complement strand
TGAAAAAGTTAAAGGCAAATCCCATGTGACATCGCCACCTTGCAAATCTAAGACTTCGACTAGGGTCTTACGTAACACTAACTTGGTTTAAACTTCATTAAGTTTAAATTCAATTAAATGCAACACAGAGACATGAAGGAAATCAACAATCCACAACTCGTCAAAATGTTGAAATAGTTTTCTTTTAATGGTTTTGTAAATAACTTTGTACTCTTCGGAACCTACAGTGTTTGTATGTTTGCCTTTAATTTTGCTTTAATCGTTGTTCGTTGTTAAGTGACACTTTCAGCTACAGCTGTTGGTCATTTTGTCTTTGAACACCAATACATAAGTAAAAAAATAATAAATGACATCTTGCTCATCATTTTAAGGCGCAGATGTTTATCATAGTACAGCAGGTAAGAGATGGGATTCTGCCTTTTGAGAATACTAGCATGAAATTTCCCACATACATGTAGTCAGATTATGTCAGGAGAAGAATTTTTGGCTGTAGGGCCATAGCAGATTTGAATTTTGAAAAAGAACGAGCAAGGGCAGCCATTTTTAAAATTGTGAAAATTGCTGGTTAATCTACATATATCACATAAGGAACGGTTGGGTCTTTATTCACATTCACAGATTCCTTACCTGCATGATGTGCAGACCGTTGAAATAGACCTCAACAGCTCATCCTGTAAGTAAACAAATCAATAAATATAGCAACAAATAAATTAAACAGAGGTTTATTATTATTTGACTTTAACCCTCTCAGTGCCGCTATTTTTAGTTTTTTAGTTTTTTGTTTTTTGAACCTAAAGTGCCCAGCTTTTTTAGTTTTGTCAAAATTCTGTATAAAAAATAATAGTAAATAAGTCATCAAACAAATGTATCTTGCTGATTTGTGTTGCCTTGGTACATCCCAAAGTCAATAGTATTTCTTGAGTGATAATGCCCTCTCGTGATTACATGTATATTATGGGTCGTACACGTACGATTGATGACACTCTTGAGTACGTAAACAAGATCGTACATGTAGAATAATGGCACTTTCGGAATACATAAATAAGATCGTACATGTACGACCTTGGCACTGAATGAGTTGATTATAGTAGAACCCCAGGTGCAAATTCACAGTGTAAATAAATGGATAAATCATCTCGGGCAAACAACATTCTACTCTCAAGATGTCATCCCCAGAGAAATTATTTTGGGATGTCGTTATCTTTACGTTTGTTCTCATCCTACTGTAAATTATGTCAGAATTTCAACAAGTTTGATGGAACTTCCAGAGATCTGTATTGCACAGTTGTCAACCAAAAACTAGTTGCAATATTTACAGAAAGGAATAAAGAACATTTCTTTGTTTTTACCCTTCACCAATGTGTAATGACTACATCAGAAAATAAAATCACAGAGTACTCAGGTGGGATTTCAACTTGCCTGCTGTTACTGGGCTCAAAAGTCTAGTAAATATTTACCCTAGAAGGCTGTGGTCATGGATTCGAATCCCACCCAAGTAGCACCATGGATTTTCTTTCCCCTGCAGGACTCGGAAAGCACTGAATATTCAGCACTTATCACAAATTCACTAATAAAACCAAAAGTAATAAAGTTTCCACTTTCACTTCCGCACCACTCAAGTTCTGACTTGTAATTTGAATTATTTATGATTTGCCTTACTCACCTTTCCGTCCCACGTCCTACCGGAGAGTCCAGCAACCAGGGCTGCTAGTAACCGCCCAAGATGAGGCGGTTGGAGTCTGGAGCCAAGCTTCTTAGCGACGGTGCTCATGGCTCTGGCTGCCTGGGCTTTGCGGGGCCAGGATTGGGATCCCAACGCTTCCTTGGTCTGCGTGACGATCTCGGCTAAGTATAACTTGATTCCACCTTCTGTTCCTAAAAATGAAAAAAAAAATAAATAAATTAATAAACTAAAAACAACTCCCAAGGGCCAAACTTCATAGATATGCTGAAGCACAAAAAGAAGCCGAGCTTAACAAGAAATTGCTTACCAGAATATGGTTACCAGCCAAAATATCACGTAAAAGAACCATCTGTGACTGGTATCCTGCTCAGTTCCAAACTATCCCGCGAGCCAACTACGGGATCTACCAATGGGCTGTGGAATTTGCGCACTCTGTGCATTCATCTGATATCACACTCTTTTGACCCAATAAGCTCAGGTCATGTTTAATCACTTCTTAGGCAGTGTCCGAAACTGCGACTTCGGCTACAGCTATGGCTAGATCACGCGCGTCTGCCTATTCTTCAACACCGACAGACGCGCTGATCTAGCCGTAGCTGTAGCCGAAGCCGCCGTTTCGGACACGGCCTAACTGTGTTCAAAACTTACGTCTAAACATGGCTACCTGATCTCCTGTCGCTCAATCAGAATAGATAAACTGTCCAAGCTATTTATGAATATTTATTAATTACAAACTTTGACATGGAATATGGCCAAGGTAATACCGGTCCACATCCTATCAATGTCTGAAATGTTTCAATAATCTCACACTTCAAAATTGTGTTGAGCGTTGCAACTGATGGAAAGTTTAACTGAAAATCTACAGGAGTGTGTAGAATTTAAAAACTAGTAATAACATAAAAGCAATAAAAAAAGAGAAGAAACTTCATTACTTTTAAAAACATAACCATGCAGGTATTGCTCAGGTAATTTCCTAAAGAGTTGGTCTCTTTTCAAGCAGCAGGAAGGCTAGAAACGTACACAAAGGTAGAGGTAGATACCTGTGCATGGTAAGTAAACTTACCTGGTGTGGAGTCTAGCCAGACCTCTTCCCATACACAATCTTTCTCCTCATTTCGTCCACTCACTGCATTAAGGGAAATAAAACAAATAGATTATCACCCCTGTTTATTGGGCCCTAAGCATGTATATGATTGATCACACAAAACATGAACACTGTCTGCGACTGTTTTATCAGCTCTACTGATCCCGTATAGTACCTTTAACGAAAATACTGACCTTTTTCTTTCTTGGCATGCATTGCTAGGAACACCAGCGGCATGGCGAGAGCATTGTGTCTCTTGAAGGCATCTGAACTGTGCCTGGACATCGCTTGTAATGTCAACCCACAAGCTGTATGTAACGCTTCATCTGAAATAAGAACCACAAGAAGAATCACAAATTATATGGGCAACATCTGATAGAGCTAGTAAGTTTTGCTATGCTCAGAGAAATCATGCTCAGTACAAACTTATTACCATTGCCAATTTCATAAAGCTGTTAAGCAGAAAATACAGCTTTGCAAATTTTTTTGCTAAGCAAAAATTGAGTTGGGGCCCAGTAACAACAATGTAAACTTTATGAAATTTTAGCTGGTAACCTGTTCTAGCGAAGCGAGATTTTTCTGCGCTTAGCAAGTTTCTGCGCTTACAGTGTTACAGCATACATCGGATCCTGCAGGGAGCACAGTAGACTGGACCCAGGTTGGACTTTCGTCGCTTCCTTGCTGGTCTAAAATATCCACAGCACTCCGCATAAACATTGCAGCTTTGTTTCAGCACTATGTTGTGCACCCTTACTCACCAGTAATGTGTCAATGAACTCTGCTATCGAAAGTCCTAGGACTAGCAATGAACTGACACTAGAGGGCGTTACAAAAAGTTCTATGAAAACAATTCACAGGCATATCACTCGGGTGGGATTCAAACCCACGACCTTGGCCATGCTAGAGCAGGGATGTCTTACCACTAGACCACTGAGCTAGCCCTGTGGCTAGAGGCAGTTCAAATCCTATACATAAGCAGGGGGTACCGCAAGCGATTTAATAGATGTAAATTTTGCATCGAAGACAAAAGATGCAAAATTAACATCTATAAAATACATTATTATTATTATCTTACCGTCTTTTTCTGTGTACCAATTCTTTAATTTTGTTATCAGTTTCTCAACACTGCTGTCTTTGGCAACCTGGGGATGGTGGGGGAGAAACACCAGAAAATCTTCAAAGCTAAATTCAATCTTTATTGATTTGAAAAAGATGACTGACAAGGTAAAAATAGAAAGTGTAATGGATGTAAAGGTTGTTCTCAATATTGGTAGTGAAAACTCAGTCAAAATGTCATCTTTGATGAATTTTAAAATATTTTTGCTAATTGCCCCCTTGTTACATGCAGCTGCAGTCTGCCATGCTTACCATTTTGAGAGTCAATTGCGCGTAAAAATATGGTGAGCGTGCCCTGAACATGTGTTTCATGTAATTTCAAAGTTGTTAATACTCTCACCTTGATGAGATGACCGATCGCGGCTGCGTTTGTTTTTCTGACGGCCAAGCTCTTATCGTTCAGACCCGTCAAAAGTGCACTAAGAAGCTTTCCTGAAACCAAAAAATGAACGATAAGCTCAATCAACTCGCTGTCTTGGTCTTTCCATTCTCTTGAACGACTGAAGACACAAATAAATTTCCCTAAAACTTTAAACTGATCAGAAATAAACGAGTCCGGGTTCCACACCAGCAGCACACCAGGATCGTCGCAAAGACTAGCGGGAGTACACTGCGTCGACTCAGTAAAATAAGCTCCTCGTTTAGCATTTTACATTTGTAATAATTCACTTATTTATTCATCCCATCATTTATTTCCACATTGCAAAATGTGCATACAAGTAATTACAGAGAAGGAAAATTACTACAAAAGTAATGATTTATATGAGGCACCAATGAAATCGAAGAAAAAAATTGAGGCATATTCAATAAACCAAGTCATATATATAGAAATGCCTAAGTTATAAAACAAGAAACTGGACAAACAACTTAAAACAGATACTACAGGACAGACTGAGAACAGAACAGGACAAAACAAACATAACAAAAGCAACCTAATGAACTAGGATGCAATAAACAGGGTTTGAAGTCTAGTAATAATAATAATAATAAATAATGACAGCTCTTATAACAGCAAATTTCCAAAGAAATGATCATTGCACTTTGAACATTATTATCCCCGACCACTGGGCCATTTATTTTATTCCTTTCACCTTCTCAGCTCCCTGGGGAGTGTACAGCCTGTGCTGCCACGTATGTTACCCCACAAAGCTAGTTCCATTACAAGAGCCATCTCTGCCCTCACTGGTACCCACCCCCGGGTGAGGAGAAGCAATTATAAAGAAGTGCCTTGCTCAAGAACACAAAAGTTATGACTGGGATTCAAACCCACACCCTAACAACTTAGCCACAAGATCTTGAGTCCAGTGTATTCGACTGCTTGGCCATGAAACAGCGAAATGGACACAGATCGGAAACATTTATCAAACACAAAAAAAATGCTAACGTTTCCAAACCAAATTCACGTTTATCTTTGCCAAAACAAAGAGATTTACCTGCGAAGGGTGCCAGATCCAAAGGGCATTGGTGAGTCAGAAGAATAAGGAAGTTAGCACAGCCGGCCTGTAATTAAAAGATGACGTGGGGAACCAGTCATACAAAAGTAATTGTCAGAATGCTTTTAAGCCTTATAGTTCAAAGTGCCACCTAATTCCGCAACACATGTAACTTGTGGTTCTACTTTTATGGAAAAGTCGCTGTGCTCAGTACAAAACAAGAAAAAGAGTTTTACACTGACTCAACTTTCTTCAGCATCCTTTTCATTTTTTTTTTTGGGGGGGTAAAGTCCACATAAATAACTTATTTAATAAAAAGCAGATTGAAGCAGCACTCCCTAAACACGCTTATTGTCATTTATCTTGATACCAGGTAAATTATTTATATTAATTACTACAGAAGGTTAAAGGTATTTTACCGGATTGGTAAGGATTGAAAACATTAATGCTTAATTTTAGTCTGAAAGTAATTTTTTTTGTTATTACAAGCTCTATGAAATTTGGCCTGGGTAATTTTTCCATTGTTGACAGTTCTGAGCATACCTACATTTCTGGGTACAATCCATTCACCTGGTAAGTCTGCTGCCACCTAGAGTTCCCAAACGGTCACCCATCAGACCTACCTTAGTCCCCATGCCGATTCCACTGCGTATGAGATCACACACCCTGGGTACCAACTCCACCAAGACTTCAGAGTCTACGTACTGCGCACACTGCAATCAAATCAACAATCCAGTGAGCATGGTTGGGAAGTCTCCATGATACAAGGTCCATATTTATTAAGGCCGTGTCCAAAATGGCAGCTACGGCTCTGGCTGTTGCTAAGGGCAACTTTTTCTAATGTTAATGAGGTGATACAGCCGTAGCCACTTATTCAGAATTGCCTATGCTAAACTGAGGCTGTGTCCAAAATGGCGGCTACGGCTCTGGCTGTTGCTAAGGGCAGCCTTATTGATGGTTGATGAGGTGATCAAGCCACAGCCACTAAACCAGAAACTGCCTATGCTAAACTGAGGCTGTATCCAAATCAGCGGCTTTGGCTTTGGCTACAACTGTTATTAAGGACATACTATACTTCTATACTTCTATGCTGTAGCCGCCAATTCAGACACAGCCTTTGGCTTGGAGGTACAATAGACTGGTACCCGTTATGCATTGATTGAGAGTGCTGCAATCACAGATGACCATGGGACACATGACCAATAATGGCTATGTACAGCTGAGAATCCTTCAAAACAAAGCAACTTTGATTTTTGATGGGTCGGGGATCAACAAGCTCCATGCATATAGACATAATAAGAAAACAATAAAACTTTGTGAGGCTAATCATCCTTACTGAGAAACTGAATTGTGAAGGACGCGGCTACAATGTGTTCAAGCCACAGGCAGCAAGCCACATCAACCCATATGACCAACGGAGCACAGCCAGAGATCAAAAGTGTCTGATTTTTCCAGCCGGGGAAAAACTGGAGGGCCCGGTGAAAAACCCTCTGAGCACAGGAGAGAACCAACGCACAACTCTACTCAAATTTATTTTTTGCACATGATGTGAATAAATAGTAACCAAAGGAACTAATGAGTATCAGGGCTGATTTGAGCGATGATTGAGATGTTAGCTACTTACCATGTTGATCATCTCCATCATCGGAGAACTCTTACTCACAGCAATCCGAGCGTTATCCAACTATTAAAAAAAAACCAACCAGAATCAAAGAGTAACAAATATTTATCAAACCATTTCTATTCTTCAGTTTAAAGGTAGGGTCATAGACTGGTTTATTATAAACGTAATGCTGATTCATAGGCATAAAAATAAATAAATAAATAATTCAATAACAGTCAAAAGTCTACTTGTCGAGAAAACAGCCCCAAAACTGCCACAGTATTTTCACAAGAACACTGAATCCATACCATGTTTAGCCGGTACCACCAACCGCATCTCTGGCCCGCAGCATTTGCGAACGGATACCAACCCTCGGAAATCTCAGACACGATTCATGCATGAATCGTTTCTCAGATTCAAATGTTTTGGGGTGAAAAAGTTTCCAAACCATATTACTTCAGCGGGAATTCTTTTCTAAAAAAATAGTTTATACTGTCAACAGCTGCAGTGCTTCTCACCAAGTAAGTTTTTATGATAATTAAGTGTTGGAGTATTTACCAATCTATGACCGAACCTTTAAAGCACATGGCCAATACAATTTTTTTTAAAGGGGGTAAATAAGAATTACGGGTTAATAAGGGTTTAGACTAGTTAGGACCGGGATGAAGTACCGACGTAAAAAGCCCTACAGAAACGTGAAGGGCTCAAAAAAAGCGTGACTATCTGCACTGGCTTTTGCTAGCACTATACGCACACACAAAATGCGGCCCATTGTTTACACTGCACGCAGCAATGCATGGCCCATAACAAAAGAGAAAACAGCCTGTAAAACAGTAGGATTTGTCTGTGTTTTTGCTCATATCTTGGTCAATTCTGAACGAATTTTGTTCATTCATAGGTTCTAACATGTCCCAGAAAGAAAAATTGGCATTGCAGTAATTACAAACTAAAAAGAAATGGATATTTTAAAAGCTTTGAAACTGGTATCAATGAGGCTACGTCAAAAAAGGTTGATGCAACATTTTAGAATTGACAAGATGAAATACACTCAAACTTGAAAACTAAAACTTGTAGACTGACCTTTTCTTGACTGTCTTGGTTCTGACCGACGTGTAGGCTCAGGTAGTTCATAGCCTGGTGTTCCAGACCGCTGAGAGACTCCAACTGTGCAGTTACCAGTACTGCCATATGGGGTTTTAACCTGCTGCCTGCCTTCTTGCTGATTTGGACTAAGGTATACAGGCTAGCCAAGCAATAATAGAGAACAAAACAATTACCTGCTGGAATTGTATCAATTGTGTACTCAATTTTTAAAAAATTACATTTTTTTTTTTTTTTTTCCTTTCCAGAAACATTTATTTCCATATTTCATGAGCACAAAGTAATACAAACAATAACAGGAATTCAACAAATTCAGCTAAACACAAAAAAGCGAAGCTTTTAAAAAATATATACATAAAAATAAATTAAATATAACAGGATATTTAACTGCAAGTACAGAATCAACAATTGTTTACAGAAACTTCAAGTCAAACATGTTTTTCTCTTCTTCCAAAGGTTACACTTTGCTCCGACGTACCTGATGTTTCGAACCTCCTCCACTCTGCTTGGGAGCCCATGCTCTAGCAAACACGGCAAGACCAACGCCAAGGCTTGCTCTCCCACCTTGCCGTACGATAGATCACACATCTTGATACACACCTGTTCATTAATCAATTTATTATTCATAATTGTTCATTGTTCATTATTAAACCTATTTATGTGTATTGTGTTCTCATTTAGCTTTCGAGAAATACTCTGTTAGGGCCATTAACTATTTTTTTGCAATTGTGCGTGGAAATTTTATTAAACATGTTCAAAATAATGAAAAAAAACTCGTGACAAGTCCTCAACTCTCCTATAAACATTTGCCACTAAGTTGACTAATCAATCGAAACAATTCATTCAGATGCATTAACCACATGATATCAGATTGCAAGCTGACCTAAGTACCTATCATTCAAAACCACATTCGATAATACTGAATGGTCAAACGATAGGGGGGTTGACTGTGTACTGTGAACATGTATTCGCCACAGGATATCTATCGAAAGCCATTATACTTTTCGTTCAAAACCACAGTGGATGATATTGAATGGTCAGACAGTAGGAGGGTTTTTGTACCATTGGAAAAAATCTCTCTTCCTTTTGTCACTTAGAAATAAAAAACATCTGAGCTTTCAGAA
This sequence comes from Pisaster ochraceus, assembly GCA_010994315.2. Classification (NCBI taxonomy): domain Eukaryota; kingdom Metazoa; phylum Echinodermata; class Asteroidea; order Forcipulatida; family Asteriidae; genus Pisaster; species Pisaster ochraceus. The sequence continues at coordinate 5,410,464 of CM021538.1, read as the reverse complement.
AAGTTAACAAGTTTAGCTGGTGTAGAACCTGTATGTAATAAAAAAAAAAAAATTCTAACCTTACTGAGAGATCTACAAGCTGCCTCTGCCGACTTCCGAACAGATTCCTGACAAAAAAAAGAATCAAAAACAAAAATAAAACGCACTGGCATATTTCTTGCCATTGGATTCGAACCCACAACCTTTGGCATTCTAGAGCAGATGTCTGACCACAAGACCATCGAGATTGCCCAGTAGCCAGAGGCAGTTTGAATCCTTTTTTTGTAAGCAAATAATATTCGTGACCCCTGAGGCAAATCTTACATCTATTTAAAAAACCAAAATGAGTCTATATTAATAAATGGAAATCAAAAGTCATGGTTACCTCAAATAGTATCAATCTTCAAGAGAAAATATTGATGAAATATAAACAACAAAGATTTTTACCATTTTAAAAGTTAAATTTTAAACAAAGAAAACTTGGTTGGATCATCTGGGATCCGTAAGCACTTATATAAACGTGCATAGAATTCCTCACAAAGCATAAACCTTTTTACATTGTTTTCATGCAAACATGAACACCAAAGTTGATTAACTGTTCATAGTTTAGTTGTATACCTTGATATCATCCAGCACTTTTAGACAATTCTCCCATAATGCTGGCATGAAATCTACGATACCGTCGACATTCCTTCCGCGTAGTAAATCACTCAACGCCAAACAACTGAAAAACAAAACAATCGCCAAACGGAGTCAGCAAAATATCCAACTGTTTCTCTTAAGAACTAGGACAAATTGTTGATCAATCAATCAGTCAATCAATATATCATTCGTCAATGCAAAAAATCTCCAAATGTAATCAGCAAACTATCTAAATGTTTCTCTAGAGAACTTACAGACGAACCCTTGATCAATCAATCAATCAATTTATTATTCATCAATGCAAAAAAAAAAAAATGGTATCAATGCAAGAAAAGTGGTAATGGCATGACATGGGTAGTAACGTCAGGCTAAAGCCAGTTCTTACATATTTTGATCAGTTACAATATATCTATGGTGTTTGCCTTTGACTCGTCAAAAGCTGAACAATATTATTTTGTGTATCTTCCAAACACCAATCTGTATTAAGCACTGTACTTTCCCTGAGTGAGTACGAAGTTCCACAGGCATATAACTCGAGTGGGATTCAAAATAATTAATGTTGCCATTCTAGAGCAGAATTCTTACCACAACTCCCACTCGAGTAACATGCCTGTGTTGGTGTTTTTTTCCACAAGACTTGGGAAAGTACCGAGCAAACAGTGCTTAAAACACATCAGTGTATGGGCAAACACAATTAATATTCCTATGATTCTTAAATTTAACATCTATTAAAAGTCAAACAGCACAATGTGCCACCGGTGTGTTCGACCTGGTTCCTCCCATCACTGTCATGCTGTTTGAGCGTGAAACCAGGCTCTCTGCTTCTTCTCATCCATACACTCTTGCTTTGCCAAGATGTGAAACAAACAGCCATTTCAACAGCTTTGTTCAAGGCACTGCTTCTCTTTGCCTGGTGCATGTTTCCCTCAATCCTACAATCTAGACTGTTTTTAAGAGGAATATCCATTCCTACCTTCAGTTCCCCCCAAGTTATTTTTATCTTCAATGTAGCCCGTTGCCATGAGTACGCCCTTGCCAAAAGTGGCTTTTAGACTTGTTTGGGGCAAACTTGCATAAAAAACAAACACAAAAAACAATTCTACTTTCAAACAGAGTGGCATACAAAAACAATTCTACTTTCAAACAGAGTGGCATGCAAAAATATTGAACCAGCTACAAATTCTGGAGGAACAAGACAAAGCTGTTGTCTTCGTACCTTGATTCTCTATTTCTCCAGGCATGATGGGTAAGATGATGCAAAAGATCCTCCACAATCTCCTTCAGATAGGTATCCACCTGAGAGAGTGACATCAAGAAAAACAAAAGTAAACAACTAGACATTGGGTGTTTGTACAAAGGATGAACACAGCGCTGGGCCGATAATTGTGACACCTGGGACTGATTTCACAAAAACCTAAGATTAATCTCAACTGTGTACGTCAATCTGAATTGCTAAGCAAAGTGTGATGTCACCAAACAGATCATTATGGCAATATTAAAAACTCATCCCAAGATGAATCTTAGTGCTTTGTGAAATCAAAATATTGTGCACATTGTGAACAGTTAAATGTTATCTTACCACGTTCTTATTGTCCTTGACTAGTGCACTCCAGATGCTCGACATGGCTTGACGAACCGGACCACTCGGATCGTACTGATACCTATATAGCCTGGGTACCAGCTTAGGTAAATAAGGAGCCAACTGGTCCCCTGCATGAGCGGCGATTGAGCTGAATCCAAACGCAGCACCCTGCGGGAAGAACAAATGAAAACAGAAACCCACATTGGTAACATTTGACTAACTACCGATTTGTAAGCCGAATGGTATTACTGATATTTCATATTTCTCGTATTCAAATGAAACCAAGGGATCATCAAAAGTGACTAGCACTGTGACCTGTACGCCTGAAGGTACAAGTGTAGAGAAGGTGACGAAGTGTCAGTTTTAGGTGGGAGAAAAAACTCCAAGTAGGGAAAATCCGGGCAATTATGTAGGGACTGAAAGCCCAATCCACATGCAACGCTCGAGTGCGGGATTCGAACCGGGGCCTGAATGTTTGTTTGTAAATATTTTGGAAACTTTATGTTGTATGAACTGTAGGGTGTTAAAAGAACTGTGATGTTCAGGGTACACCAAATTAAAAACTGTTGATTTTAAAATGCACCTAATAATACAAAAATCATGAAACGGGACCAGCTTTGCAAACAAACAAAAAGACAAAAATGCCAAATATTTGAGAGTCCTCAACAGTTTGATTGTTTAATAGTAATAGCTCTGCTGAACATCGATACCTAATGAAGCTCTGGTCATGCTGATGGTAGAATGGGCATGATATTTGGCCCTTGGAAAAAAAGTAGGACACTTTTATTGAGTACAAGGGCTGACCTACAGGTACAGGCTTTTCAGGCTAATTAACAACAATTTTGCTGATTTTTTCTGAAGGCAAAAAATGAAGAAAAACAAAAACCACCCTAAAACAAACAAATACGGAAATCAGATTAAAGAAGGAAGAACATCAAGCAAGATGTCTCCTTTTTGAGGGGGAGGTTCTGAAAAACTATAAATTTTAACCCAAAGACGTAAACTATTTTCTTCAAACTTTGTTGCTGTTTAATTTTCCAAACCATTACCTTCAGTATGGTATGGCACAAAACCTTTATTTGCAGGCTGCCTTTCTGAATGCTGGCATAATTCCATTTTAAATACTCTTTAGACAGGTTTTTTCAAATTTTCTTTACAATAGTTTCTTCTTTCTTACCTTGCGAGAATTCCACATTGCGTTGTGATTGGCTAAATGCATAAATTTATAGATGAGATCTGGTTGGTTGAGATCACTGGCCAATGAGCACAGCTCCTTGTATGTCGAAAGACTCCCACTGGAAATAACAAAATGAAGACAATACAACACTTTTTACTATTTTTTGAACCATTTTTGGATGCTATGTAAACCTTTACTATCCTTGACTATAACACCCCATAGATAGACTCAGCTTTGCAATTGGTTTAACGCATGTCACAGGATATCTTATTTTTACTAGTAGAAAGACTTGAGAATGTGACAAACTATATCCGCAGCAACTAATGTACTATAACCTTAGCAACCATTGTACTATACCCATAGCAACGGCAGCTTCTCGGTACCTAGCTGTCTTCGTTAGTGAAATAAAAAATATTCATTTTGCCGTTTCCTTCTCAGCCCATCCTTGGCTAGAAACAGACAACTAAAATTTACATGGATGAGATTGGATGATTAATTTGATGAATGTAGAGATTCCTGGAAAATGACCTGAGGGTCTGGGTTCCCCCTTTTGTTCTAGACACAGAATCTACCAGTTGTTACAATTCAGGAGGTTTACAGACTCTGTGTAACACCAGAACTACAAAACTACAGGTTTGAACACAATGTAGACTATTCCTCTCTCCCTTTGGTAGCTGCTTGACTTCGTTCAAGACACCATCGTTTCATGAAGAATTTGGGAAATTCTTGAAGTCAGGAAAAAAATCCTGATGAAATCTCATGCCTGAATGTAAACCCGAGATGGGGAATAGCAAATGTACGTTTTCTCTTACCCTGATGGATTGCTCCCTAACGATCCATCAGCGAATAGCTTGGTTTCTCCAGTAACTGTCTGTTTAGCTCTGAAAACAATAAGTGTCAATTACTCAATAATTCAGTTAAAGGTAGAATACAGGATTAGTGAGCATAAAAATTGTATAATTTTAACCAGACACCTTACTGGTTATGAAGTTCATACTAGAACCATTTTTTTAATGAAATATTTCCCTCTGAAATGAAATCATATTTGAGAAAACTGTATCTGAAACCTGAGAAAACAAAAAACAACAACAGCTGATTTCGGTTGTTAAAACCGAAATAAGTTTTTTACTATTTTCTCCTGACTCACAAAATGGATTAGAATATTGACTAATAGGGAGCCTGCCAACATAGACTTGGATAGCTCAGTTGGTAGACCCCCGACACATTAATTAGGAGGTCGTTTGTTGTAACAGCAGTTTAAAAACAAACTGAACTCAGGGTGACCTTGGCCCAATTTGGGTTGTCATATCTGAAACATTTTTTGTTCAAACCAAAATTGTATATAAATAAACAAACAAACAAAACCACAACAGCAGAACCAACCTTTTTCCTGTCATGAGTGCCTCCACTAAGACGGACACCAGCGCCGTCCTCCGGTCTGGCGTACTCTGCTCGTACACAAGGCTCAAACCTTTAGACGCCACATCTTGAGTCAGCTCTTGAAAAAAATTACACCGAACAGAATTGAAATTGATCCTCCATAAATGTTTGTTTGATAGAACGAAATCTGACTGGACACTGTCCTTGAAGACTGTCCCCTGCTAAAAGATACAAGATCTTTCCAAAGGGCAACATAATCAAATACTTTTCCCATAAAGAACTCATTATACAAATCTAACTCACAAATGGCCGATTCAGACCCATCATCCTTACCTTCTCGTTCAGACAGCATGTTGACAAACGCCTGCTGAATGTCCTGCATTCTCTTTTGTGTCGCCAACGAACTACCACATTGTTGGACTATAGACAACAGCCAGATGCAAACCGCCTAAAAATAAAACATAAACAAACATTTTTGTCAAGAATTATTTTACAAGTCAAAAACCCCAAAGAATGTTGTGATAGTTGGGGCAGATTTCTGGCAGTGGCCGCCCAGTGCACGACAGCAACTTGTAAACCTTTGTAAGGTGCTACGCCAATGGGCCACATAATTCATCAACTTCACCTATATCCATATCTAGCTATATTTTTATGATATGGTAGCCCGCAAAAGAGGCATCAAGTCAAAAAGCAACTGGTGCCCTATCATTCTTCTTTAATCTTATGAGATGTCTAACTGTATGTAGTCTAGGGTGACCATGTAAAAATAGATTCATTTTTTGGGAATCGCATCAAAATGCTTGCACTTTGACACACCCATACTAAGCGTCCTACAGCGCCATGCAAGTGCTCGAAAATTTTCATTAAGCATGCATGCAAAGCAGTCACTTTTCGTTTGAGCAAATCAGGATTGTTTTTTTAGCACTTCCCATTCCAGGGGTTAACGATAGGAGGTATTGATTCGAAGCACTGCCCACAGTAGAGAAGCTGATAAAAAGGTGCAATTCAACATTTTTGTTTTCCCCCTCTGAAACCCCAATGTCCTAACCTGTCTTTTGTGTGGGTTCTGACTGGTCATTTCCTCCTGGAGGATCCTGGTCAGTAACCACTCCAGCCAATCACGTTGCTCTCCCGATACCCCCTCTGGAGATTGCACAGCCTCCGCACCACTGTTCTGCTCTTGAGTCCAGATGTCTCGACCTGCTGGAGAAGCCGGGCCCAGAGCAGCGTGGCTGAGAGCGTTACCCACACTGAAGTGGAGCTCCACTTCTTTGATCTGTCAAGACCAACAAACCCAATCGATGAGAACAAAACAAAAAGACTTGCATTTAATTTTAGAACTCGAACAGAATAATGGTTAAAGGTTTTAATACGAGATTGGTAGAGCTGACAAAATAGTCGCAGACTGTGTACATGTTTTGTGTGATCAGCCATGTATGAAATAACAAACCTTGGATTACTCCATTAACGCTAATATAAGCAGCTTGGGGTTGTATGCAGCTGCCGTCAATTTTTCTTTGTTCAAACCCAAATTATCCAAAAGAATCCAGAATACACTTATCATTAAGAGAAGGGGTCCGCCCCAGTGTTTCTGGCATGGTTGGATGCAGACTGCAACACATCACCTCGTAAACCCTGATATAATAGGTGGCTCTCATGCTTCAAAAACCTAAGCATGCCTGTCTGAACGAGTGCTTTGAGATGCCCAAAGATAAAGAGCTATATAAAAAAACTTAAGATAAATATTATTTTAAAAAGACTTACACTGGCGGACTTAAGAAGTCCTTCCAAGACGTCTTGGGTGAACGGGAAGTCCCTGTCCCCAATGGGGAGGTAACCTAGACACGAAGCTGCTTGCTCTTTCACCTAAGCGAAAACAAAAACCCCCCAAACTATTAAACAAACATCGGTATTTGCAGTAGAGTAAACTCATTTCAATCCTCTTGTTTTAAATAAAAAACACATCAAACCACAACACCTGTGAAAAGTTTCACAAGATTTGGTCGTGAGGTTTAAGCGTTACATACAAAGTGTGGACCTGAGAACAAAAGACGTCCACACAATGTAGGGACTTGAAACACTATGTGGACTTACACACGTTCACAGTGCTTATTAGTGTTGAAGATTTTTTTCTTCTTAAGTGCACAGAGCACAAAGGAATGTCCACAGAGTGTATGCAATACAGAGCTGTGTGTTTTTTGAGAGTGTAGTACTTAATTACACACGGGTGTAGCACAGCAACTAACGTCACATCGTTGCAGTGAGAACGTCAGTTAAAGCACAAAAACAACATTTGTAACTGTCACAGACCAGCATCTGCATTTGGTGTGACCCAAAATATACATGAAATATCAAACCTGTGAAAATTTAAGCTCAATCAGTCATTGGAGTCACAGGATCAAAGTGAAAACCCCACTTAAATATTTTCACTGACCTCAAACATCAGGTATTGGACTCGCAAGTACTCTTTTCTCAAAAACTCTAGCATTTCAGGTAAAAAATAATTCAAGACCATGACCATCTGTGTGCCATGTATTAAAGCTATGTGTGAATCTGTGATGATTTATATTTTCAACCTGACCAATGTTGTGGCAACCTCTTAAATATACATTCTAACACTCATTCCCTTAGCGTTCTTTGATCTGGGTGTTGACTTAATCATTACACCCGTCCAGAAAAGTTTTTTTTTTTCCAAAAGGTTATTCAAAATTAAGAAAAACATCAAAACGGCTTCCTACTTTTGTGGCTACTTTAGAGGACTGTAGCTTCTCCACAAGTTTTTCGACGACCAATCTCTTTGTGAATTGCCCATCCTTGCTTGCAGACTTCCCTTTCTTGTCCTCTTTGGTAACATCCATCCCATTGGCAGGAGTACTCTGCTCGACCGCAACACCGTCAGGAAGGGGGAGAGCACCATTGCGAGTGATCTCACCGATGGCGATGCAAGCCGCAGTGCTGAGGAGAGGGTTGGTATTATCTATAGAGGAAGCTGTCAAGAAAGGTCACAAGAGAGAAAAACAAAACAAAAAAAACTTAACTACTTCACATCAGTATTTTAACAATCTTTAGCTCTGCTGGGTGTTGCTTTCCTGAACTTTTCTGAGCTCACAGAGTAATTTTTGTTGCTGCCCATATCGATGTCTCAATGAAACCCTGACTAAAGGAAGTAAAGGTCACAACTAAACGAGGACGCTCCGAAGTTGTTCTGGGCATTTATAAACGTCAACCGTATTTCTACCTAGAACTAATTTGCGTGTATACACGTCAACTGACGTGAAGCAGCTACGACATGGACCAGTAAAAATACATATAGCCTGGCAGACTAGTGAAATGATGAGCTACATGGTCCCGCTGGCCGGTCGCTGAAAGAGTAGAGGGCAGGGATGTGATAGGCTGTTGAGAAAAAAACCTGAAC
>CM021538.1:5375788-5388224 GCA_010994315.2 Pisaster ochraceus | reverse complement strand
TGTTTGTTGGGCGGTAACTATTGGAAGAAGTAAATCGTCTACAACTTCTGATATTTTGGCTGAAGGGCTTGAACCTTTGCTGCCTTGAGTTATGTTCATCTAAAATATTTTCTAAAATATTTTCCTGTAGCCCATTACAAGAGTGGCGTTTGGGGGCGAACTTGCAATAAACTGTTTATAAAATCACAAAGCGTTATACTCTTTACACATCTGTATTTTATTTTAAAATGATGAGTTTAATTTTAAGGTCAATTCGGATATAATTAATACCTTAAGTTTTGATCCTAGTGGGAAATAAGTATATACATTAACAACCAAAATATACAGTTGTGTACATGTATTTTAAGATTAAAACTTGAATAAATATAAGGATTAACAGTTAAACATACAAAAAACAATCAACAATTGTTAAGAGAATTCACACGGAGAGAATTCTGAAAGAATCGACAACAATTGGCCTGTTTGAGATATGATGGACACTATTGGGACTGCACCATTGGTTTGGGTGTGTACGGAGGTATTTACGAGAACCAAACCGTGCAATTAAAATGGGTCAACCCTATCTCAAAATGGCTTATTGTACAGCCCACAATGTATCAAATTTTTGACTTCTACTGATAACAAAATTAAGAACAATTATCCACATTTGTTGTGGCGAAGGAATTTCTGAACCTGTTGTCCATTTGAAGTATTCCTTAGATTGTATGTATTCGTCAGAGTAATTCTTTTCAGTACACAACTGCAAAATCCTAATACATGGACCTCAACTTGCACAGCTTATATGAAGGCTATTCTGCTGGGTAGACTTCTGGATCAACATTAGTTTTCTCTCAGACTAATTTACCGGGACAGTGTTTTTAACATCAAATTCCTACATTTTGGGAGTTCATTTCAATTACACATACTTTATAAAGGAACACAAATAGCAATTAAAATAAGCACCAAATAAAATCCATCAAATAAGATTAATACAGATAACCTCCAGAGTTATCAGAAAATTTGATCTGTTCTGAACTTTACTGTTGATTAAATAACTTTGTTCACAAAAACCAACACCAAATACATGTAAATTCTGCAAGTGATACAAAATACTGAGCTTAATTGTTACAGTGAGGATAACTGATATAGTGCTTTTCAATGTTCTCATTTTAGGGTCGTTACTTCTGACATTATACTAAGTTTTTACTTATTTTTGTATACTTTTTTTCTGAATATAAAATAGGATTTTATACCAATTTACATATGTTTACAATCTTCTTTACTAGAGGAAAGAGTCTAAAGACAATGTACTGTATATTATCACAAAGTCTACAACAGTGTTTTGGAGAGGACCATCGTGAAATAAGAGCAAAAACAAAACAAAAAACAAGACCAAAAAAAAAAACACTCCACAAACTATCAGCTCATTTGTATGACTTGTTAAATCAAGGCAGAAAATGTTGTGTTCCTAAATTTGAAGTAATAAAACACAAGGGAAGCAGACGGGGTAAACTTTAAATTATTTTGGGTTGAAAAAAAAAAATACAATTACTAGAGTGAGACTTGAAGCAGTGACCTCTGGGTTAACCCAAAACTGAGCTATCCAGCCCTAATGTTAGCAGTCTCCCTATTTTGGACGGGAACGAGTTTCTTGTCTAAAAAAGATGGCCACTGAACAAGATAAAACACGTAGGATTTGAAACTTTGCATGGTGGAAGTATAACTAAGTAAGGTTTGCGGTTACACCATGTGAAAACCTCTTTGAGTTAGTGTAGGTTCTGAAAGGACTCCTGAAGACAATCAGAGCATACTGATTGAAACGTTGAGTCGTTAACCAACGGTTCTTTTCAGAACCTACACTACTCAAAGAGATGTTCACACGGTGTTACCGCAAACCTTACTCAGTAAGATAAAACACATTAAAAAGTTGTTGGAACGTGATCGAACTTGCCATAATCAAGACAGCGTTGCACTCCAACAAGTTTTGCAAACAACTCAATAACTTTGGTATTGCCCTGTTAGTTTTTGCCATTATAAATGTCAGTGACAGGCCAGCAGGAGAAGTTAGCTTGTCACTTCACTACTGCTCGTCTTCTCAACACTGAACTAGCCCGCCGAGCCACACTTTAACAGAATTTTGACTGGTCCTTGGGTGTGTTAGTTTTTACTAGCATTTATCTTGTCTTGATTGGCTAGTCATCGACTGTCTCGAAGGGACTCTAGGCAAGTTTAGAAATCTTGTCCGTTGTGATCAAGACATTTGTAATTTGTGTTGCGATTGCGTTTTTCGGCTACTCCATTAAACAAAGTGAAAGTTGCCAATCAAGGCTACCATTTGTACAGCGAACACTGTTAACGGAGAACATTACAACTGCAAGTTAACGGTGATGAACATTACCTCTAAAGCTAAGTTTACTTAAACAATTGTTAACGAACTTGACCGTAATCTTATACTAAAATATTACAGCCCGATAATGCTAAAAAAAAATTGATCAAAAAATACCAGGGTTTCATACTGAGTACATTTAATGCATATATTGATATTAAAAAATATGTACAGAAAAATAGGGTACAAATAATTACAGTCATAGTCGGCTGTTTACTGTTAAAAAATATATGTGTGTTACCTTCTTTCTTTTACATCAAGGTGTTAGGTAGTTTTAAAATCATTTACTCCCCACTGAAGACTGTATTTAAAAGTGGGCACTCTTGTTTGTACAATAAAATAAAAATAATGTCATGATTAACTGATAAGTTCCTAGTAACCACGAAACCCTAAGTTGACTCACAGCAAAAAACAAACAAAAAGATTTCATTACCCGCTTCAAATAATTTTTTTCCAAAGCCATTCAAAGGTCAAACATTAAGCTTTTTATTTAAATACTTTCCTTGCTTGAGCAATACTTTTCAGATGGACACCATTCATAAAATGTATTTAAAAAATGACTTGTCCTTGAAGGTCTAGTTTGTTAAATTAATTCCCCTTATTTTACCTTTCAAAAACATGCAGCAACTTCAAAAAGATAAAAGTTTAAATTGCTGGTGATATCTATCCAGGGTCAACCAATTTGAAGACAGTATCGGCAAGTATCAAGTAGTATATTAACAATACTAACATCACAGCTACCTAACCAAACAAATGTCATAACCTTATAGTAAATGACAATGAAGTATAAACAAAAAAGGTACAACCTTCAAAATAAAACAAAATCATTAAAATAATGAACTCTCGCAATGTGTAACACATTTCAGTGGATACTGTTGGAAAGCTATTTTCACACTTAATTTTAAAAAGAGTATATGTATTTAAAAAAAAAGGAGGTTATATATTTAACTTTTTCAGCAGCAAAAGTCACAAAATTGAAGGTGCTCCTGGCAACTGTCTTAAGCCTCACCTACACCTGGTCATCCTGAATTACGGGTGAACTTCCGCCTCCAACGCTGTATTTATTGGTCGTTTTCCCCCGAGTGTAAAGGATCAGCGAAGCAACGACGGACACCAGTAAGACGACAATTAAGATGGCGGAGGCTATGAGTATCCAATAGAATGGGTCAAAAGAGGTCACCTGGTCTTGATCAGGGACCGGGTCCATTATGTCTGCAAAGAAAAGAGTATAAAGTACAAAAATGATTTTTTATTTTTATTTTTTTTAATGAGATATCGCCCAACTCACAAGGCCGGACGGCCACTTCAAGGTGAGAGCTACACACTTAACTGATTTGGGCTGTCAACCCAGATCAACTGTCACCAGGGGCACTTTGCCACCTACTCCTGGGGCCGAAACAGGGTTACCCCCTTCACAGTCCGTTTAAGGTTATAGGCATGGGGTATCATCCACTAGGAGCCTGGTTGGTAACGAGCAGAATGCACTACCTTCCCAACTTTTTACGAAGCAATTATGGTTAAGTGCCTTGCTCAAGGGCACAAGTGTCATGACCGGGATTCGAACCCACACTCTGCTGCTGACAACACTGGAGCTTGGATCCGGTGAACTAGACCGCTTGGCCACGACAAGCCATATAGCATAAATGGTGGACACGCATTTTGTGGAGGTGCAATCCATGTCTACAAGGGGTTTGGTGACTCAGTCCAGACAGGAGGGGTATCTGAACTGTCAGTCCACGAAAGATGCATATGTTTGATGCCTATGTACAGGCATGCAGCTGATCGGCTGCTTTCCTCTCGTTTCTTTATTTCAATGCCATAGAAAACTGTGCGCTTGCAAGTTTCATTTAAAAGAATATTTATTTGCAATTGTACAGTTGTCATCACCAAGTTTAATATCTTAGAACTCAATGGCACACAGTTACAAGTGGAATGTGGTAACAAGTTTCGTTGAGGATGGGGGACAACACACGTTTCACTGACTTTAATTCAGTATAAACCTTATTTTGAAATCATCTCCTTTTTACAGACCTTTGACCTGTGACATCACATGTTTACAAAAGAGCCAGAGTCTGGACTTCCTGCTGGCACGATTTGTGCACAACTCAATGAAAGAAAGCATTGCATCTTAAACTTTATGGAGATTGATCTGATTTGTATAAAATTATAACACGAATAAAGGGGGCACATCTCGAAAAACTTGTTTCGCTGTTTTCTTTTTATAACTCTCAAATTTATGAGGAAACTATGATACAAAATGTGATTCCAAATATGACCAGTGTAGTATCTTGCCTATCAGAAAATACCCTGGAATGTACACGGTCACTCTAAACAAGTACAGAACTCACTTCTTGACAACGTCTTGACTGGTTTCTGGAAGGAAAATGCTGCCGGGTTGGGGGATCTGTCCACGGCGATCAACCTCAGGAAGTATAGAGTGTTCTCCCTCAGTCCAGTCACCTTGAACAGACGTGAGGAAGGTTGTATGAGCGACGAGTTGGTCCACTCCTCTACGCCCACCTCGCGATACTGAAGGATGAACCCTCGGATGAACGGCTCGTCTTCTGGATTGAAGCTCCAGAAGACGGTGACTTCGTCACTGAAGACACCCGTTACTTCGATGATAGTTGCATCACCTGAGGAAATGAAGAGAAACAAACTGTCTTTTACAAACAAATCTTAGAAGTCTTGAAGAAATTTCTTGCGCGAAGGAACAGATATGAACTTTGTCGATGTGGAAAGGGAATGTTTAAAACTCAGTAGATGTTTTTTTTTTCAATTTTTTCGTCATCACACATTAAAATGCTTTGATTTACGTTTGGTATTTAGAATCAATCATTTTCTCTAAAATTGTTTCATAGATTTGCACATTTATAAAAAAAAAACCTCAAGGTTTTCATAACAAGTTTTGAATAAACATTCATTTGGATGGATGTTATATCAGAACACAACCATTCACTTCACTCATACAAATGCGACAAGGAAAGTACAGGAGAATATTTAAAATGCCGGGTTAAAACGAAATGTGTTTGGTACTGACTAATGACAAGTTCTACAGTCAAGGGTAGAGAAAAAGAGAACTGGGACCGCTGTACTATTGGATTCATAAAAACAAAATGAAGCACTGTAAGAAATCTTCAATGGAAACACAAATGAAAAACAATAAAAACCATGATTTTTAATCATAGGAAGTATCAATAACTGGTATTAGTTGCAGGTACAACCATGTATAAATCTCTTTTGGGAGGAGTGTTTGCTCTAAAAAAGAGCCATTGTGGTCTCGACATTTCAAAAAGTTGACTTACTCATCTTCATAAATCATGCATATTAAATAAGCACTATAAGAACTACAAATTATACAATCAAGGGGAATTAGTAATGCATTCCAATCAGTTACAAGAAAGAGTTTTAAAAAAATGAAATGGTAACAACAGAGAATGACAATTAACATGATGATTCATGTCTTCACAAAAGAGAGATGTAAACAATGTACTGAAAGGCACACCTGAAGCTAAGGCCACAAAAAAATAAATTGTTATGTTGGCGTAACCCGACTGACCCTAAAAATATGTTCGACCCCGGGTTTTGGGGTTTTTTTTTAGGGAAGAACAAAAAGTAATTAAAATCTATAGAAACTAGTTTTTAATTTGTTTGAAACCATTTCTGACTGTTTCTCTTCAATTGTATGAAGATAGCGTACGTGGAACTTTGGAGTGCACAATGTTTTGCACAACGAACATGCAGAAAATATTGCACAGGCTTAAACAATGTCATTAAAACATGTCATTTTTGTTGTTAGGAAAACAACAACAAAAAACATTTTTTTAAACCTCTGTACCTACGCTATTTTTTCTGGCCCGTTACACCAAAATAATTTTTTTTTTAAGGCCTCAGTTCTACAAACAACTCAATTTTGAAAAGTTTTGTATTCCGACTGAAAGTCAACCATTGATGTTTACAATTGGAAATGACAAATTAATTTTTTTGTTGTGTGTGATCATACAAAAACCCTCAAAATTGTAAGTTTAGGTGTGTGGAGTTTTCAAAAATTTTGAAATTGGGGAAAAATTTGACTAAAAGTGAACTTGAAAATTTACGGAATGCACATTACTTTAATTTTTTTAAATAAATAAATAAATAAAAAGTCTTGTTTCTGCTGGTGACTTTTCTATTTATTTTAAGCAGGGCAAAATTTTTGTTTTGTAATTTCCAACAATGTAAAAGCCGAAACTTTTCTTAAGTTCACTCAAGATGACTTTTAAATTGTGTCGTTTGTAGAACGTATATTCAGAGATTATTAGTACAGTCTCCCCATTCCAGCAGATGCATCCTTGCCCTAAATCTGGAGAGGCATTAATTGTTAAAAGTGTCAATTTATTATTAATATCATTATTATTAATATATATTTCTGGTAATGAAACCAAGGATTAAAAGAACTTAAACCTGTAAACAAGGGGTGCTTGCTATCTGAACCAGAATCACCGGGGTGTGGGTTCTTTAACGCGCACTACCAATCCTAGTACACCGGACCCTAAAGACAAAGCAATGATGGTAAAGTATCTTGCTCTCAAGGACACAAGTGCCACGACCGGGACTCCAACCGACTGCTGATCTAAAACACCAGAGCTTGAGTATGGTGCTCTTAATCGATCAGCCGAGACACGCTACGAAATGCGAGAATTAATATCACTCTTAATGATTGATTTGTGCAATTAGTTTGGACAGTGTTCAAGTTTAAGATCCATATAGAACCCTCCAAAGGAGCAACATTGAGAATTCTTGAAGACCCAGCAGTATCAGCTGAGAATGCCCAATAATGAAACCATGGCTTTCGACCAAGCTGTCAGTACAGTAAAATACAACTGACTTGCCTTGTTGTTGTGATTAGATTTTCACAACTTGTCCCTTTTTAAAAAAATTTTTACAAACATGCAACACTTGATCAAGTGCAAACATGCAAAACTTGATCATCAACTTGTACTAAAAAGAAAAGTTACATGGGTTTCACAACAGTGGCTTAACCATTTAGTTGATGTTAACTGTTAAACATGGTTTAAAATAAAAACATGTAAATCTATTTACCACTCACACAAAAATATTGAAATCAAAGTGAGTTAACTACAATTAGAAGGGTGCAGTTTTCCATCAAAGTGCAAAACAGTCATTAATTTGAAATGGAGATGGATTATCAAACACAGTGCTCTTCCTGAAGATGAATGACGTGAAGAATTAAAATGGTAAAGTCCATGGATGACACCATGAAACTGAAGTGATGGGTGGCTAACAGTCAAAGGTCAGATGAGGTCAGATGAGGTCAGATGGGGTCAGATGGGGTCAGATGGGGTCAGATATGTAAAAGATGGAGAACAGAGAAGAATGCCGGATAGTAGGGTGACATCGCGCTACAGGGTAATGACCTACCTCGGGTTCTTGTGGTTGTCATGACAATGGAAGTAAGAGGAGGTTGGAGGGTGGAGCTCACTACATCTTGTATCAAGATGACAGCTGACGATGGGTTGAGAGAAGACACTATTGCCTCAATCACAGCAGCATCACTGGTCATTATGAAAAGAGTAATGTTTGTCGGGACTGCTGTAGTGATTTTCAGCACGCTAGACCCAAGCATGTGGAGAGTATCTGTTTCCACAGACCCAAGAGGGTCTGCTGCTATGCTGATCTCAGCGGATGCGTTAATGATAAGAAAGATGGTGGATGGTTCAAGGGTCTGGACGGAGACTACAGTTGTTGCACCCCCTGGTGTAGACGTTGTCCTACTGACATTTGAGAAGAATTGCATTGACGTTGTCATGTCCGGCATTGCTTCGGTCGAGAACTGAACAAATGAAGTACCTTCTGCATCTGCTGTATCAACTCTTACACTAATCGATGCTGACTTTAAGGTCGTCACATAGAAGGAGATGTTGGTTGCTTCCGATGCTGTCACCACAATAACATAGCTGGTCAGACTGACTGTAGATTCTGCTAGTGATGTATCTGGCGTAGATTCAGCCGACACTTCTACTGTCTCATTGGGATTGCTGGTACTAATGATGACAGTATAAGTTGCCGGATTAGTAGTTGAAATATCTATGACAGTGACTGATGGCTCCTCCGGAGTTAAGATTTCGACGTGCCTGGTCCCAGTTTCTGTCATGCCTCCTGGAGTTGTAGGAGACAGCTCTGAAAGATTCTGTAAAGTGACTTGACTGGCCTCATCAACGTTAGTAACAGTGAAGAAGACATTGGCCAGCTCATTGAGTGTCAAGGTGACCAACGTCTGCGTATCTGATGATTCCCCGACCTTAAATTTAACAACCATCTTGTCCTCGTCATCGTCAACAGTATTCTCGAAGTTGACCGGCCGACCATTGGGAATAGTCTGCACATTAATAAATACATTTTCTCTTGGGTTTGGTGTGAAAATTTCGAGCAGGAACTCAGCAGGTCTGGAAGTAACAGCCGATGCTTGAACAGTGGAACCTCTGCTGAGAGTCCTCAATGTCCTGGTAGCTGTGCCAGGACTGACTGGTGTCATCGTCACCGGTAACTCTGCACAAAATAAACAAGACAACTTATGTTGAGAATCACATTGAGTACTTTTATTAACAATAAAAAGTTTTGAAATTTCAAATTTGACATTTTTTCAAATTGTTTTGAAACAGTAACTTGAGACATAAACTGAAACTCACCGGTAGCACTGCTCCTTCCTTCAGTGCTTGCTTGAGTGGGCTGTACTGTTGAGGTGCTGAAACTTTCCGCTACTAAAGTTACCACAGCTGCATCTGATGTCATACTTATCACTGTGGTGACAATTTCAACATCTTCGGTTGTACTTAGTGTCACAGTGATATTGACTGCTCTGGATATGTTAAGCCGCATAAAGGAGCCCAGGTCAGGAAGGCTGAATCGTTCAACTCGGAAAGCATCTTCTGAATCCGACGCCCAGGTAAACGCTGCAGATCCATTTACATCAATTAAGACAGAAGCAGGTGATATCGCATTGATGAAGATAGTACTTTGTGAAGGTCCTCTGGTGAAGATAGACTGTGATGTGTTCACCACTACCGGTAATGTCATTTCTGTAATTGGGGGTGGAATTGTTGAATCTCCCACAAGCATGAGTGTCACCTGATTGGAAGCGCTTCCTCGGCTTGCTGTCTCAACAGTGAAAGAGGTATTTGCAGCTTCCAGTAAATTCAGAAAAACAAATGTGTCCGCTGCAGCGACTGTTCTGAACGTCATAGTGAACTTTTCTGGATTTCGGCTTGTTTGTACCATGAAGTCACTTGCCTGGCCCTGAGGGTCAGTTAAAACACTTATTCCTGTGGTCTGTCTAGGATTGTTAGTGTAGATCTCCACCTTCATGCCAGCAGGCCTATCTAGAGAAGCAAAAGCCTGCACATCAACATTGGCCATTGTCATAAGTGTCCTAGTTATAGAAAGAGGAGCAAGAGGTCCCATCGATGGCATAGCAGTACTAGCATCCGTGCCAAATGGTGTCAATTTGTCTGTCACTACATCTGTCACCAATTCTGTCACCACTTCTGTCACCACATCTGTCACGGTAGACATCACAGTACTTGTCAAAGGAAGTCCTTTGGTGGTGGATGGTTGCTCAGTAGTCCGAAGAGTCTCCAGTGTTGTTGCTACTGATGAGCTTCCACCTTCACCTCCTGGTGTAGTTCCTGGTGTAACTAACAGGTGAGTCATGTCAAGAAGATCGACAAGAGCTTCGGTGTCAGCTGTCTCTACACTAAAGGATATGTTTGCTGATTTCAACAGAGTCATTGAGATTAACGTGTATGCTGGTTCTCTTACTCGAAATCTGACAGTCATCGTCTGCGGGGTATTGTCCTCAGTAATGCTCAAGTCACTCACCAGACCCTGGGGATCTGTTAGTATGCCAATTTCTGTATTCTCATTTGGGTCTGGAATGGCCACAACAAGTTCATAGTATGCAGGCTCTGCTGTGGTCGACACAGCATGGATTAAAGCTACACCTTCTGTCCCCAGACTTCTGTGGAACCTAACGGGCCCAGATGGAGTCCTGGTCATGAGTGTGGACAGGTCTATCATAGTTGCTGACATCATTTCTGTTGACATGGTGCTTCGGGACAGTGGAGAAGTTGTTGACGGCTGAGCATCAGAAATCAAATCTGCTGTGCT
Organism: Pisaster ochraceus; assembly: GCA_010994315.2. NCBI lineage: Eukaryota > Metazoa > Echinodermata > Asteroidea > Forcipulatida > Asteriidae > Pisaster > Pisaster ochraceus. The sequence goes on along the minus strand of CM021538.1, from coordinate 5,377,693 downwards.
TGACAACCCGACTGTCTCGACAATGAAGGTGGTGAAAGCATCTTCCAGCACGGTCAGATAGACGATAACATCTGATTCCTGGGAAGTCAGAAACTGCAACGTAATTGCGTCCTGATTTGGAGAGGCCGACACTTGGAAATTGGTAGCCACACCATTGGGCTCAACCAAGACATTGATTTGGGTATTTTGTGAGGGATTTAGGGTGTTAACAGTGAGGTTATATTTAGCAGGGCCACGTGTTGATGCCAATGCTTCCACTTCAGTCACTCCACTGGTTCTCAAAGTCCTGATAATAGTTACAGGTTGCAAGGATGTAGGGGTCGTTGGGAATGACGTTGTGGTGTCTGTGTTTTGGAGGCAAATAACAGATTTTAAAACATTCATGAGAGAGAAAAAAAAAGGCACAACAAAATGTTCTTCGCCTTGTCACTACCAAGTTGCAGTTTTTTGAAAATTGGAAAGGTGAATAAAGGTCTAAAAATGTGTTGTAGAAAGATACTTGTAATCAACATGTACTTAAAAGCCTTTAACTCTGAATCATGCCATAAAAAGAGGTTCTCTAGTACATGTAACAATCTATGGCAGAGAGTATCGTAAAGATCAACAACAAAACTTATACCAAATGACACCTATTTTCCAAAATAACTTTGCAATACCTTTCGACACCAAACTGTAACACTTCTTTTACTGTCTTTAGCAACAACATTTGTATGTTCGACTATTTACCTTTGAGGAAAACAAGTGTTTTATAAACTAAGGTCGAGATAAGAGTATAGACTTGTTAAATAAAGCGAGACAAGCTTTCCCGGTTTCTTGGTCTTTTGTATAAAAAAAACAAATTAGATTCAGCTTTTCCTCAATAAATAAATCTTAAAACCCTACATAATCTCGTTTAAATGTAGGATTTGCTTTCACCCCTATGGCAACAAGTTGCTTTTCAAGCACCGTGAAGATCTGCTTGGACACTGATTCTACATACAGAGAAAAATGTGAGCAGATGCGTTCAACTGGTTTTTCTATATCCCAGCTGACACAGTTGAATTAATGAATTACTGAATTACTGAATGACTGAATTATACTTGGCTGTCAGAAGCCCTACATATGATCACTTTTTGCCCTCAAAAAGAAATCAACAATCTTGCGGATAAAACATGCATGAATATGACCCATCTAGTGGAAAAAGTTTGGGGGAACAGCGCCTTTTAATTTTAATGATAAGCTTTAATTATTGACAGACACTTTAAAGTAATTTCAAACAGATATTGTTCCAAGTGTATTGCAGACTGCATTTGTTAGGAAAACCAAAATAATAGTTTAAAGTATCAAGGTAATAAATCTCTGGCTTTGTAAAAAGACTGTAAAAGAGACTGCACTTCCTCTGAAGGGATAGGAGGCACTAAAAAGTCTTAATGGATCTCTGAAATTTCATACTTACCAAAGATATGTGGCGTGGTACCTACATCTGGTTCATCTGTTGGTTTCAATATTGTGTCTATGACAACATCAACATCGTTTGCATCGATGGCTTCAACTGTTGTCACTATGATCGCTTCATCATATGCAGTCAAGACAAAAGTGACATTGGATGGTGTCATGGAAGTAAGAGTGTAGCGGCTGTTTCCATCTTCAATGATGCTCTCCAACTGGACTGCATTGTCTGGTACACTCGACAATCTACCCTCTGATGATGCATTGAGCAAAATGTAGATGGTTGCTGGTTTCACCAGGGAAAACCTAAACGAAACATTTGCTGGACCTGAGATTGTAAAATTGCTTGATACAATCTGCACAACAGCAGATTCTGTTGTGGATGGTAGATCAGGTGTCGATGTCAGTACATCTCCTGTTGTCGGGATTTCTGTACTTGTTGACTCAACTTCATCAAGTAAGACGACAAGCTCACTA
>CM021538.1:5268589-5281965 GCA_010994315.2 Pisaster ochraceus | reverse complement strand
CCTGAGAAAACGAAACCCAAGGCATTGTTTTTCTTGGTTAAGGGCATGCCTCTATGAAGGGATTTAGAAGTAGCACCTGAACAATGCATGGGGCATCAAGGCAATGACCAGCAAGGGCATTGAGGCAATTGCTTCTCTTGCTTCCGTATTCATTAGATAATATCATGAAAATGTGACCACCTAGCTTGCTGAAGTTCTTCTGGTTGGCTGTAATGTTCTTTTGTTTAAGAATGAGAGGAAAGGTAAGAATGCAATTCCAAAGACATTAACCGTGATATTTTTGGAGGTCCACCTAGTACTCACCCGTTTATTAAGTGGCAGCAACGTAGACGACTGAAGTGGAACAACAGTCTTCTCTTTCCTGACATTCATGGAGCCAACAGGTGCTGAACGGAGACTAACAGAGGTTAAGCCGCTGGTGATCACTGGGGAAGATGTTATCGGGCGATTGATGATCGCCACTGGGTTGTGGCGACTGGTTGAGACGGGCGCAGGCCGTGCGAATACAGGTGCTACTCTGCCGCTGAGGGTCCCGGGTCGATTAGTACCGGCAGAAGATGCAGTCAGACGGTTCGGGGTGGAAGTCTGTCTGTTGGTTAAGACCGTGGACATGCTGGTGACCATTGTAGGCTTGTTGTTAGTGGGTTGAACCGGCTTGTCTGAAGGAGCGGCTTTGGATGAAGTCGCCGTTGTCGTCTTGGTAATTGTGGAGCAAACTTTGTTGTGAATGGATACCGTATTCCCGTTGCCAACACCAGCAAATTTGTCAGGAATGGTTTCTGCTTTGCTGGCGGCGGCGACGGGGGCGTTTTGCTTTGGTGTGGGGGTCGCTGGACTATTTATAGAAATAGGCAAGGACTTAGTTGAACTTGGTGCAGGAACCTTGATAGCGGGTGAAGGTATGGGGTTGCTAGGTACAGATCGGACAGGGACAGGCACAGGTAGTGGTTTGCTGGGAATAGGCGAAATGCGGTTTGATGAAACGGGTACAGGTGCTGTCCGAATCGGTGGCTCTTTGGCTCGTGATGAAACCTTCAAAGAAAACAAAAACGGATCAGGCCTCAAAATCCACTAGAACGCAGGACTCGTACCTCAAACTTTACCATGAACCAAAACTTACTTTATAACGCCAGAATCAAATTGAGAAAAAAATATCTACACAGTTCAACATACAACGAGAAGAATTATCTCATTTGTCTTATTGATAAGTATACTTTGATACTTTGAATTGAAAGATGTTATCCATTATCCATTATTATATCAGTCAAGCTATTGTGTTACATTGCAATGGTTTCACTCATGCACATGTAGGTTTGCATTTAAACTGAAAAGTTCCTTTCAGATCGAATAAAATATTTCCTAAAGGGAAAACAAAAAATACAAAAATTTACAGGTATTTGAATGTCATTTAAAAAATAGAAGAAGACAATGTTACAAACAGTGAAGTACTATTATTCAACTGAAAAACACAAGACTGCCAGACTTGTCCAGTCTGGAGTTTACTGACCTGATGCTAAAATCACTGGCCAAAGGCCTGTGAGTGCAGTGTTAATTTCAAGCCCTGTAGGTAAGTACTTTTTCCATTCACAGGACTAAGGGAAAGAACTGAGTATACAGTGCTTTACACACATCGGTGTAAGGGTGAAACCGAATGGTATTCTTTACTCCCAATACAAATTTAACATAAATCAAAACTAGATTTAAGAAATGGAGAGGAGGGGAGGGGAGGGGAGCAAGGGTTGGGGGCCGAGAGGGGTAATGATAAAGTATCTGTTTCTTACCATTGGTGTAACGGATATCATAGACTTCAACACAACACCCGAGCCAGCGTTAGACGCGGCTGAACCCTTTGAACTCTGGTTGGATGCCCCAGTCTGAGCAGTGACCTTTGAACCCAGGGAGGGGTCAACAATAGATGCGGATGACAGGGTAATGGTGCGCTGTGTGGATTTGCTGTCCGAGGGGTTAGGAATAGATTTCTTAATCAGCTGCAGTTTCCGCCCACTGATGACTTTGGTTGTTCCGGGGGGTTTTTCTGCAATTAAATCAAACGTTTTTAAATACAACAGTAGTATTTGAAAGAAATGAGCAACCTACTTTTCTCAAGTTCAGTAACTTCATTCAGACTAAGTGGTATTTGAAACTTTGCATGTTTGAAATACAAACAAGTGAGGTTTGCCGAGACATTAAGAAATTAACTCTCTTTATGAGCTGTGGTGGCTGTAAGAAGAACTGGTAGTTAACAAGTCAACATTTCGATCAGTGTGGTCTGATCATGTTCAGGAGAATGCAGACTACTGACTAGTTAGACTAACCAAATCATCATGTACATATGAAATTTCAGCCCCCAGTACCTCAGAAGGAGATGAGCTTCATGGGGAGCTCAAGGTCCAATTTCATGGCTCTGCTTACCACGGATATCTGCTCATATGGCGCACCATAAAGTACGTAGTTCGATGGGTAGTAAGCACAGAATTCTGGGCCCATCTTCCAGCAATCCAGCACGGCCACAATAACAGGGCCCAATTTCATAGAGCTGCTTAAGCTGACATTTTTTGCTAAACAGTTTTGTGCAAAGCAAAAATTAGCAGGCTACCAGTCACAGATGGCACGTGGACATGGTATTATGGCTGGTAACCTTACTCTGGTAGGCATAGTTTTGTTGTGCTTAGCTACTTTTTGTGCTTAAGCAGCTCTATAAAATTAGCCCCAGGTCTAAGTAAAACCTACTTGGTTTCTACAATTCGTAAACTCATTCATAACAATCCTGATACAGTTTTTACCACAGCACCTCACATCCTTCTACCATTTGGTGTCATACAAATCCACTTATTAGTACTATTCTCATCCTGAGACTGAGAGTTAATTAAGTGTCTTACCCCAGGCGCCCGGTGGGACGCTCGTCTTGGTTGGTATGCTTGGCTTCTTTATGTGTATGTCTCCACCAGACAGGGATGGCTGTTACAAAACAAAAATACAAAAATTCACAGTTACTCTGATATTTCGTTCTTGATTTCATGTACCTTTAGTCATGTATCCATTCGTACATAGCTAGAGGCAAACAATGTAAATTACAGTCAAAATATAACACGGGGTATTCAGCAGAACACATACAGAAAAAGATGGATAAATAGAGACTACACTCTATGAGAAGGTATGCTCTGTTTAAAGAGGGACTCCAAGGTCAAAGTTCAACTTATTTGTTTTGTATTTCTTTATGAGATATCGCCCGATATCATAAGGCGTGATGGCCACTTCAAGGTAAGGGCTACACTTAAAAGATTTGGGCTGTCAACCCAAGTCAACTGTCACCAGGGGCACGTTGCCACCTACTTCTGGGGCTGAAACAGGGTTAACCCCTTCACGGTCCATAAGGAATGTAGGCGTGGGTATCATCCACTAGGAGCCCGGTTGGTAGAGCAGAATGTACTACCTTCCCAACTTTTTATGAAGCAGTATGGGTAAGTGCCTTGCTCAAGGGCACAAGTGTCACAACTGAGATTCGAACCCATTCTCTGCTGCTGACAACACCAGAGCTTGGGTCCGGGGTGCACTAGACTGCTCGGCCACGACACGATAAGCAACGACTTGTCAAGCAATGTTTCAGGCATTGCGACAGAGTCCAACATCATGCATAATGTACTTGGCTTACAGCCCTGGGTCTTCATGTAAGGAAAGAATGATTCTGACTTACAAAGTCCTGATTAGATAAGGCACTCTTGTCGCTTTCTTTCCCTGCATCGTCGGGTCCGTCACCCTGTCCGTCCTCCTTCTTACTGCTTGTCTCATCGTTGTGATCATCAAGATCCGAGTAGCCAGTCTTGGGTCCTGAATTATATCTGCATTGAATAATGATCAAAAGAGTCAATGCATTAGTCAAAAGGGGCTCCTGGGCGTCTCCAAGATTGTATGAAAGCGAAAAATCCTTTGGATAACAATGTTATAATCATCTCCATAATAACCAGTTTTCATACAGCGCTTTATCTACGGGCAACTCAAAGTGCTTTTCACTATTTATTTCCAGACAGATTTGGGAAGATTTTGAATTATGAGACCATTTATCCGAGTTTACAAGGTGCTGTCACTTTCAGTAACACTGGATCAAAACCATTCTGTTAGCGATAAGAGTAACTGGGTTCTTTAAGTTGCATGGTGTTTTGCCAAGTGGGCACACAGGTTACTAATCATTCACATCAATAATGTTCTACCTTCGCAGGTACTCCTTTACTCCCGAGTGATGCTCCAAGGTCAGAGTCACAACCGAGATTCAAACCCACATCCTGTTGACTCAGCCACCAGAACTTTATTTTTGGGCACTAGACCACTTGGCCACAACAAGCCACATGTATACCAGAATTGTTTGTAAGCAAAGTGGATTCTTTATTTTTAAATATACACAGAATTCCTCAAGGTTTTATTTAATATACTCAGGCGCTGATATCACAAAGAGCTAAGATTGATCTTAAGAGTGAATCAATCTTAACTGCTAAGCAAAGTGTGATGTCACAATAAAAATCACTATGGTGATACTAACAATTCACCTTACCAAGAATCTTAGTGCTTTGTGAAATCGACCACCAGATCTCAACGGTGTGAGGTTCTAAAACCACCCAAGTTCTGAATATATACCTTTGTCGCCCAGATCCAGCTGGCTTCCCTTGATTAAACTGTCCCCTGGTGGCAGCAAAACCGCCGCTGTCAAATCGTCCGTTGTTAGAGTACTGCTGACCGCTCCTCGGGACGGAGTTACCCCTGCGTGGGTACCCCATTCCAAAGGTGCCGCTGGAGGTACCGTTGAGCTGGGAGTAGTTCCAATTGGTAGTGGGGTCTGGATCCCATGGTAGATCATCGACAGAATGGTGACGTGAGCTGGCATTGGGAAAGTGTCGACGCTCTGGGGGAAAACAAAAACAAAAACACAAGCAGATGTTCAAACTGTTTTTGCAGTAATGCTTTGAGGCCATTTGAGGAGTAACAGGTAAGGTGGTTTTTCAGGGGGGGCGGTTTGGAGAATAAAGGGTTAAACTTCTTAGCGACAACGCAAGTAGAGACTCACCATCTCTTCCCCGGTAACCAGGCTGGTCAGGTGTCGGTGATCTACCATAGCTGTGCTGCGAGTCAGTAGAGTAATGTCTTGCTCTGTATCTATCCTGATGGTCGTCTGCAGGTGCGAGTCTACCACTAGTGGAGCTATGATTTACATTAAGTGGCTTAGATGACCGCTGAAAAAAAGAAGAAGACACAATTGCATTGTCACACCAAAGAACTGGTTCACTTGCACAATGTAACTGCCTCCACGCCTGTTGTTTACCACCACCTTTAGATTTCTGGTCCCCCGCAAAAAAAAAATAATAATAATAAAATAATTAACTTCGTGGTGTAATGGTGTTTTCAACAGAAAGAGACTTGTTTCCTTTAAGAATGGTACTCAGATCCTTGAGAAAGGGTTCAGGAGTTCTATCTCACCTGTTCTGAGGGAATCTTGAGCCAAGCGGGAGCGAAGTCATGCTCAGGAGGGTTGGCCATGTCAGCCAATACCATATCATACTGCCCCTGGCAAAAAAAAGTGAGCGTAAACAAATAAATGCAACAATATAAATGAACAGATAACTCTGTGATGAGAAAGACAAAGTATTAACATGCCCAAAGGACTTCTCTTTTACTCTGGTCAAATGGTGGAAAGATGGAGGGAAAATACACACTGTGACTAGTTCCTTTTTCAGGGTAGTTCAGAGATCACCCTTGACACTAGCCCGGCGTACATTGTCTCATAAAAACTGATATGGGCTAGTAAAAACCATTTCTCAACTTGCCCTGTGGGTTACTAAAAGTACTGTGCAAACTACAAGTTTAAAATGCTCATATTTCTTCTATTTCAGATGTAAATAATCAATTGTGATGTGTGAAGTAACTTCATTCGATCAATAAACTATCTCCGATTGCTAGCATTAATACATTCAGAAAGATACATACTAAAAAAATAAAATAAATACATGTTAAAAAAATGGGCTGTGAAACTTCCCAAAAGCAAGTAAATAGCAGAGTTTACATGTACTAGCCTGGTGGACTACTTTACAATAAAGCTTTAAGAGTTAGGCCTGGTGACATAGGCCCAAGTCCACTGCAAGCCACACTCACTTCACACAAACCGGCTACAACTGTTACCAGTTTGATTTAGATAGTCATGAACAGAAAATTGAAATTCTTTGCACATGCTTGTATGTTTTGCAAAATGGTCCCCTCAGAATCATCAGTTTCTGCCAATTTGAATAACTTTGAATTGATAAAATGAGTGATTTTTGTTAATTCACATAAACAGAGTGCCAGGATTGGAGCTGGAGGTAGCGACAATCTTGTGTGTACAAGTACAGCAGATGCGTGCATGGGTAACGCAGGCCTGGAATTTCATCTTTGAGAGGGCAATGCCATTTTCATTATTCAACCTAGGGCACTTCCATTGGGAAATCTTAGAGTCTATGGGAAACTTCTGAAGGGGCACCAAGGCCAAGGCTAAGGGCAACAGAGACCAAGGCCTCTGTGAACTTTGTGTAATTCCTGGCCTGGTGATGTAATGACTTACCAACAGGGTACACAATTAAATAACTACGGGATTCACAATTAGAAAATTGAAAGTAGACTGAAGCAGAGTACAGCTTACCTCCTGAAGTGGGCAGACAATGAAGGCTTATCGCATTCACTGTCTTCAGGCACTTGTTGTGTCTTCACTACGTCTCACGTCTTGCATACAACACAAGTCTTTTCAAGTTTTTGTTCGCTTTTTCTGCCCAACAAGTCGGCGTTTAGCTTGGGCTACCTGGCCATTTTAGTTTAGTTGGCTGTTTTCTTGTGGCCGCAAGATGGGGGTGATGCTTTCACTGCAGCCAAGACGTCTTGAATATTTCCGACTCTCAGAGGATGATTTCTTGGGCGAAAAGCCCACACCACGTTGGGTCAAGGCACTTTGGTTTGTTGCTTTCACTCCTCTATCTAAAATCTTGGGACCGCTGTTATAACAGCCACTCAGTCATTGTACTTTACTTTATTTTTATGGTTTTTGTACAGATATGTTTTAGTTACTATGCAGTTTCATCTACATAACAAAACTTGGTCTAGCTCTTTTCAGCTAAAAAAAAAAATGGCCCTCGCCAACACAACAACTAAGATTCTTTTATTAATCCATTTTTGCAAGCATCTGAGTCTTGCTAACCAAAATTGCCATCATACGTTTTGTTTTTTGTTTTTTAGTATTTTCATGAAATGCAAATTTTTTTGCTTAAAAAACGGAAAAGAAAGACTGCAAAACTTTCAAAATATATACAACACAACCAAAACACAAAAACACAAAAATTTAAAACAAAAACAATCTCTTTGGAAGCACTGACAAGTGAATTTTTGGTTGGAAGACAACAATATCGGTCACATTGTGATACTTATTATTACAAACTGAACTCCTGGTTGTTTCCAAAGAATGGGTACTTTGTGGCTCCTTCGTTTAATTATAACAGCGTTTTGGGGGTCACTTTCAACTTGTGTCACGACATTGCACATTTGACGATCATGCTTGTAGAGAAAATGTCACAACAGAAGAATCAATGCAGTGAGTTCCACAGCGTTTTGAAATTCTTGCACGAAAATAAATATGCATCCGATATGTTATTCATATGTTATACTGGACATCGGTGAGCAGATATCCTGTAAATTTGAAAAAGAAAAATGTATGAAATAGTTTTTGTGTTTTTAACAGATCATTATTATTTATTTATTTATTTATTTATTTATTTTTGTTTTGGGGGGGGGGGTGTAATAAACAAATATGTTAGACCAAGTAACTGGAGTGCTTTCCTTAAACAAATAGCTTAAAAAACACCTACTGGATTCGCAATACATCAAAGAGGCAATATCAGGACTGTGCATTTTTTTTAACCAAACATACACACCAAGAAAAAGTACTTCCCACTTGTCCCAGGACCTTTTTTTTTAGTTAAAAAGAAGTTTAACCTGAGACGTGTCACTCTCTCTCTCGACAGACGCCGCGACAGGCAGACTGTGAATTCCCACCGCCAAAGTTTCACCTTTTTTTTTTGTGCAGTGGTATTTCCCTTCGTTAAACAATAATTATTTCTGTCAAAATAATGACTGCAACTCACACACCCTTAACGCAGCGTACGAAAAGTAGAAATCTGCATGATATTTTATCATGGAAAAAACATCTCACGTTCTTTTAACTTCTGAGTCAGTCTGAGTTTCGAGTTGGCATAGACAAGCCTTAACTTCACTTAGATTGGCATAGTTTATTGACAAGACAAGAATACAGAACTATGATTATGCAAGGACCTGCCAGTGCCAAATCTCTCTTTTTTTGATGACTTGCATCACACCTTTTCAAATGGATTGTACTCATGTTCACTTAATTTTCAAGCTTGACAGACATGCCACTGTTTGTCTCCGAGTCTGTGACTTGCCTTTGCTATTGATTGAGTTGAGTGTGACTGGAACCAGCATTCAGCAATAAATGGATTTTTCAGAAGAGCCATTCCAATTAAATTCATAAATCATTTAAAATTTAACTTTCATTTTTAATCATTTAATAAACTTTACCCACAACAAACTTAGCAGTAAAATTCTCTAAACTTTTAAAGAAGATAGGCCTACGTATGTACTGCACATGATACCAACTGGTATCCAGAAGTTCGAATTTTGTACTAGATTGACCATGGTTTGTTGTTTCTTTCTTCCACATACAACACGGGTTGGCGAGGTGGTATCCAGAAATAGAATTCAGAAACATGGTCGGAGACTCGACTCTCTGGATCAGAGTACAAATTTACACGATTCCAACGGAATTTTGACTAAAAGGGAGAACTTGAACCACACTAAAGATACCAAAAATAGACACTATCAAATACTTACATATAACTATCCATCAGAAAGTGACAGCTTCAACTGATCGAAAAAGTTTGACGAGGAATCTAACTCAAAATTGTCAACAAGTTTCAGAAGTTTGTAAATTCAACATGGAGTCTGCTCTCTCTTCTCGTAAATTATCGTCAAATCTCGAAAGAAAAAGTGGACATTAAAAAAATATAAAACCCATTTTTTACAAAGTTACCACCGAATGTTTTATTTAAAAATTTATATTTTACACTGAGTATGTATTTCAAGTTTTTTTGAATGAAGACTATCGAAATATTCAATTTTAAGTAATTATTAAATCATTCACGAACAGTTAGGTCAAAGGTCAAGCAACCCATCGATCGGCATGTGATGCAGCGCGCCGTCGCCGTATCGCCCTTTCACACAAAACGCACACAATCAGATTGAGTGAACAACCGCGCCATCCATTCACACAATACATAACAAATCACAACAAACACCAAAATAGAGGTCAACAACTATCTGGTCACGTCAACTACTGACTGAGGTAAACAATTGGTCAACTAAACTCCAGGTTGCCGCTGTTGAGGCTACTAACTATAGTTCTTGCTCTGATCATGGTCATGGAGGAAGGATGCTCTGATTGAGCCAAGGAATAAGGATTCAATCATTTGGAGCTTGGTAGGGAAACGTTGAGAAACTCGCTTTCCAAATTCCAAGAAGATCAGGAGATCTGTGATAGGACAACAAAATTACCAAAAACCTATATCATCAACATCACAAATTTGCTCAAAATTATTTTGTCATGGCATTTATTTGATAAAAGATAAAATGCTCCACTCTAGTCTAGTTAGTTGTCTACCTGTCTATACACTTGTAACCCAAGTCCCAACTGAATCGTTGCAATAATCACAACACCACCCTTAGCGTACTAGTAAGTAGATGTAGTAAAACAGTCAGTAGTACCTCTTCCGAATTAATAATCATCAATAGTGAATCTATGTATTATCTATCATTATTATTTTTGGTTTATTAAAAACATTCAAACTTCGCAGCCAAAGGCTGAATTGTGTTTAAAATACAGAGTTAAAAAAAAAAAACAGAGTTTTGATTTTTTCTTTTATTACAGAAAAACATTAAGAAATACAAGATACAATTATAAATACAATTTATAAGTATATTGGCTTGGGCCAATGACTGTAATAAAACAGATAATAGAAAACTGGCAACTGAGCAGGCATGATATTCTTCCTGCTATACTATGATCGCGCTTTTTTTTTACAAGTGAAAAACAAATAGAAACAGCCCCCAAATTGCACTTAGTAAGACTGAGCAAGGCAGCGAGAGGCAAGTAAAAAGAATAAAATAATAATTAACAAGAGGTTAATGAAAAACATACCAGTTTCAGTTTATAGGGGTGTGTGCTTGCCTATTTTTACTTTTAGTATACTAAACACTGACATGTTTGCTATGTGTACTTCCAGTGATTATTTTATTATTTTCATTTTTTTCAGGCCTGCTACTGTCGGACTGTGCCACTGCCAGGCAATAGGCATCAGTTTTCACTATGACGTCAGTATTTCTGAGAATGCTCCAAGGTGGGAGAAGAGCAACCCCTCTCACACAGTCCAAACTTTATCAATGTGATGCATTGAGATCAAGGTCCGGGAGTTGCTTAGCCTCAATGGTCTTGTCTAAACATTTAGAATCGACAGGTTTTTCGACAGGCTCGAGGATGAGAAAACACATGATAAGTTTGTCATGTTGGTCAAGACGAACTGAGCAAATAAGCTGTGTTCCTGGACGCATACCATGTACTTCTGCCATTTTACAAACTGTTAACGCCTCATGCTTCCATACTTCGAGCAGTCTAAATAGCTTCTTTAGCAGACACAGGCAAGGGTTTCAGGAGGTGCCACGGCCAGCCTTGGCACTGGGCATCTCTGGGTTGATTCCGTTTGTTGTTCCAGCCGTGTACACTGCTGCTACTTCCACAATCGGGCTCGGCATTTTGTGGGCTCAGGTGGCTTACGGCGCTTCAATCTTATCTTTTCTTGGCGGTGTAAGGTGGGGGTTTGCTTTGACCGAGGGGCAAGGGGTAGGAGGGCCTACATGGTCTACGCTAGGCTACAGTGTTGTACCCTCGCTTATTGCCTGGTTGGGGCTGCTAATGCCCTTGCAGTCCAGTCAGTTGTGTGTTATGACTGGCCTGCTAATGGCTTGGGCAGTAGATGCAAACACAAAGGTATACCCAGCATGGTATAAGTCACTTCGACTTCTTTTATCCCTCGGCGCATTGACTTCCCTTGGGATTACCTTTGGATATTCTCTTGTATTTGAGCCCATCTCTGAGGAGCATGGGTCCAACTTGATAAAACTTGTCAAAATTGTCAAAATTATCTTAGAGGAGTGATGTGTGTTTGGTTACTGTCTTTGTGTTTTGTTTGATACAAACAAAATGGTTGGACAAATTTGGGATGCTTTTAGGAAAGTTGATTTTTCAAGTGATATTGTGGGAAGACATTTCACAAAACCAGTCCGTGTGTTTGTTTGTGATATAGCCCATATGCAAGTCCCAATATTTACGATCGTCGCTCAAAGGATTCTGGGTGAAGTCCGAGTCCAGCTAACATCGGCAACCATCGTGGCATGCTGGTTTTGAAGCAATGGGGTACACAACTATAAAACCTGGCATAGTTTCATGAAAACTACCGAATTGCCTCCATCTTTGCAGCTTGATTTATTTTTTAACTGCTCACTGTTTCTCAAGATGCATTGTGGTATATTTTTGAGATGGTGCTTGTGCATGTGGGCTATTGCTTAGCTTGAATGTCACTTGGACAAACAAGGGGTGACTGCCCTACCTAAAACAAAATGAAAGTTGATCTTAAATGAGAATTAGAAGTGCGTTTATTGTTCGTTTGATTGTCAAAATATTTGCTCATCTTTACCCAATGATACTTTTTTTCCTCCATTTTTCTCCTTTTATATTTATGTACTTAAATGTTTTCTGTTGAAGTTTCGGCAATTATAAAGTGTTATGGTACTAGAGTGCAATTGTTATGCTGGTCATGCAAATTAAAGTTGAATTGAATAATCATGTCTTAGAAACAAGTGACAAGATGTTTTCTCCATATTTCATTCAACTTAATTCAACTTTAATGTTTGGCTTCACTTTTGAGCCCCAAAACAGGTCATGGGCTACACTTGACTTAAGTCAGACTTTTGTCCTTAAGTGCAGCTAGGTTTAGTGGCACGATGTGATTGTGAGCCCTCATGTACCAGTAATGTGCTAATCAATTATAATTATGCTATAATGAAATTCCAATCTGCAACAACTGGCCATTGGCATCGGCATTGAGCTGACACATCAGTGCACGCAAAACAAAAACTCACAGTAAATGTCTGAACATAGACTTGTGGACAAGTCGTTAAATGTTTGTCGTGATGATAGCATTTAACGGAATCTTGCGCATACCTGATGCTTCATTTTCGAAAGGGCAAGGGCACCGAGGCGTTTTCTCCTTCATAAAAAAGACACCTCTATGGGGAAATTGTAACAAGGCAATGACCAGGGGCAACGGTTGCCTTTGTGAAGTTTCAGGCCTGCTTGCGATACGAGTGCTGTTCTCCCGAGCTTGCTGGCTCCAGTGAGATTACTGCTCTCACGACTATGGGATTCGTTGGGAGCCAGCAGTCTCACGACATTACACGATCACCGGACACACGGTGACAAACATTTAACGTTGTTATGTCCATAGGGCCTAAGTCTGTACACTACGGACCAAGCATTTAACCTGACTCGAGCCTAGTTGAGTCTAGGGCAAGACTTTTGTGCACCCAAATTGATCAGGAAAAAAAATGCATCCCTTAAGAATCTGTGAAAATGTTTCAAGTACCTGTTGGCCTAGGCAGAGAAAAGAGGCAACGGGAAATTTTGAGATGCTAAGAAGCACCAGTGCAGCAGCACCTTGAATAAATTTCAGGGACCCATTTTGAATTCTGGCCATTTGAAGAAAAAAAAATTGATGTTGCCCAGTAAGCATGCTGCCCCCTTTGTGCAAATGTAGCCTCTTAAAAAGTCTTCGTCAGCTTTGGTATTTGGAGACTAAAGTTGGAAGATTAAAGGAAAGTCAAATAATAACTAACCCCACTAGTAAAGATTGCTTGTTATAGATTCCTTGTATGATGATATCAAAAGCTCAAACAGCGCCCTCACTGAGGTCAACGGAAGACCTATGTCAGTGATGGTGGCCTATGTAAGGGGTCTGTAGACCTTTACCATGCTGCCACCATCTTGGTCATGTTCCTTGTATCCAGCACTAGCAATGAATAATAACATTCTTCATTGTACAAGGAACCTGACTGTTTCTCCTTCCAGCCTGTTTGGTTACATTGATTGGAATGGGAGAATGGCCGCACCATGATAAAGGTCTGTTGTAAACGGCTTGTAATCTTAAAACACCATTTTTACAAATTGAAGGCTTGGAAATGTTACCTTG